>JAGDQP010012579.1:0-14142 GCA_022664845.1 Lepisma saccharinum
TATATATATATATATATATATATATATATATATATATATTCATATTGTAATTTAAATGGGTTAACTTTTGCTAGTCAGCTCTCATGGTCTAGGCGGTAGTTTCGTGGGCAATGGATAGGCATGAGAGTTCGAACCCCGCGGCCGACCATCCTGACTGAGGATTGCCATAGTATGTGTTTCACCATGTAAATACCGGGATGGTACTTTAAGTAAAGCCATGGCCGATACATTCCCCACCCTCGACCTATCACATCGCTGCTTGAACCAAAGTTGCCAAAAGGCCATAAGTGAACTGAAATTCAAAACATCGACACAATTAAAAAAAAACAATTACGGACAATTAATTAAACCCACCGCTGTTAAAATTTATAACAGTTTCATAATATAGGTTTAACTGTAATCGACAAAAGAAGCTAGAGTATTTGAAATTGAGAAGTTTTCAATGTACTTCTTTTGTAACAGAGCTTTTGAGAAGTTACCAGAAACTTCATAATTGCAGAATTTTTAATCTGAATAGTGACGTATATAAAATCACTAACAGCTCATATATAAGAGCAGGAAACCTTTAAAATATTATTCCTGGTCGAATTTTTAAAGCTTGAAGTATATTCGTTTAATTATTTTATTGAAGCATTTAACTTCAAATTGTTGCGAGAGCTATACATTCAATGCTGCGCATCCGACATTATCGCTGCTTGCTAGGCATATGACGTCACGCGCTCTCAGCCAATTCCAGCAAAGCAGCAAACTGGACCTACCTTTCTCCTCATCCACCTACCTTGGATAAAAGTTTCTAATTTATAGTTCTCGGTAAGGATTTTCATTATTAGTGAAACAGGAAACTGTTGTATATGTTGGAGGAGGCAGAGCAAACAGAAAGGGTTAACAAACGTGTGGCTAGGTCATTGTCTTCAGTCATTCTCTAAATTTTGATCTTTGATACTATAAATTAATATTATTATGTTCTTATGTGCAAAACTAACAATTCCGCACTTTTTAACACTCATCTTTATATACATATTATCACATCATGTCGTAAGCGTCCGATTAGAGAAGTTGACAATTATTATATTTTTATTGTGGCTGTTATTTCAGCACCGAAGATGGAAGATCATATGGGACCTAAATGAGAGCCTTGTGGTACACCTGATGATCGAACTAGATATTTACGGGATAACACACTATTGAAAGCAACAGACTGAGTTCTACATTCCAAATAATTTCATTAACTACATATTTAAAAAAAAATCAATCTGGATATATCATGATTTATTGGGTCGAATGCTTTTGATAAATCAATACGTGACATCAACTTGTCCTTTCTTAATAAAACAAATTGCCAGAACGTTGTTAATTTAGGAAAACAATTTTCGAATGACCAGTTTATAAAAATCAAAACTTAATATTACAAACCAAGCAATCAGGGTAGTAAGGACTAACATTGAGTTCAATTCTAGATCGTATTAACTCTAAATTTATGACGGAAGATTCATCTATAACATATAATTATTATATTCCTCTTATCTGCCCATCCTTCTACTGGGTCTTGATATATCTTTCGTCTAGTGCTACGTAAATTTTATTAGTAGTTCATGTTCGTCACTGACACAGTTTTGGGAATGGATGTTGGTTCTGGACTGATGGACCCTATCGGTCTTTACATATACTAACATATTCATGTATATTCATGTATTAAGAATTAATAATTCTTAATTTTTTTCTGACAAAAACACGTTTAATGTGGGAGGAAGTTACAAAGTGGTTTATTCAAAGTATAAGCCATCGCTAGTCACACATTCTCTCCATCTCTCTGCCAATTTGTGGATAATAATAACCACTGGTGTGACGGCCAATAGGCCCTGAGCCTGTCTCAACGCCATCTGTCCGCGTTTGGTGAAACTGCGTACATCTCGGTGACGGCTGTGTGTTCAGCACTGCGCATACCTAACCACTAACAGGCGTATGAGGGGCTTTCTAGACCTAGTTTTTATTCATGTAACTCCCCAGTTTGCCTCACGACACTGGGTTAAAGCCGAAAAGTGGGACTCCAGCCGGGAATTGAACCCGGAATCATGCAGATATGAGTGCAACGCTCTAACCACTAGATTATAGAGCCCCTGTCAATTTGTGGATGCCCTCCAAAAAAAAAAAAAATACATTTTTGAGGTGGTCCAGTCATGAGGCCACTTTTCGATATCTCCGTAATTGTTGATCTGTAGCATGGAAAGTTAGTGATGAGCGCAAGACCAAGACCAAGACCAGGGATACCGATGCAAGACCAAGACCAAGACCAAGACCATACCTGCAAGACCAAGACCAGCCTGCAAGAGTCTTGCACACGCAGTATTTGAATATTTTTAAAGCGTGGAAAGGAAGGGGAAATCATTATATCCTTCACTTGAATTTCTTTGTCTTCTGTAAATATACCGCTGGAATGAAGGTGTTTCCAGTTGTGCAAACCGTGTGAGTGGATGTGAGAATCATGCCGCTGTTACTGTAGCGTACTAAACTAAACTTACACTGTACACTAAACTTACAATAGAAGGAAAAAGTTTAAGGGCCAAGTAAAGCCAATATCTCCGACAAGAGATGGCAGCACTATTGCTATGGGCCTTCATTGTTATGGACATAATAACAATGAAATGATTTCAACAATGAACAAGATAGAAAATGAAGTATCGGCACGGATAGAACTCTTGAATTACTTATGAACTTTCTTCCCTGAAAGTCTGAACTCGCTAGGATTGAATTTGTAGGAGTAACATTGAAATTTCGTGCAACGATAAAAATACATTAGACACATACGGAGATAGTGCTGCCATCTCTTGTCGAAGATCTTGGCTTTACATTCCCCTTAAGGATAATTTGGATAAAGGCAAAAGGAAGTCTGATGTCCTGGCTGTTCTGATGTTAGGTTTGTCGTGGTATGATCTATTGATTCAGATAAAGATGGATTATGGTCAGTTCGCAGTCTGTACTGATTTGTGTAACCAAGTCTTTGTGTTCTCAGCTACTAGTCGATTTTATAAAATGTCTGTTGATATGTGTTACTGAAAACTGAGTTCTGTTTTATGTGTTATGCTACGGAGAATTGAGTCTGACTAAAACAACAGTTTTTGCAGTACATTTGGTAATTGTTCGTCACTTGTAGATAAAGTCGGGAGGAATATGACTAGATATGGGCTATGGTTTTGGATGCAACGCAAAAGTTACTTTAGAGTAAGCTAGAGGTAACGGGCGTGTGAGCTTGTATTGAGCACAGAAGTGCTTCAAATTGAGCAAGTTTACTTTAATACATTTGTTCAACAGAAAAGTATTGGTCCACAAACTCGTAAGTAATTTTATCGAGCCATCCTGGCTGAGGTTTTTTAGAGTTTTCCTCAGTCTCACCAGGCGAATGCTGGGATGGTACCCTAACTCAAAGCCCTGGGCGCTAACTTTCCCATTGTTGTCCCAAGCCTTAGGCCATAGATACCTGTTAGGCTTAAATAAATTTAAATTCAAATTTGTAAGTTATTATACTTTCTATCACTCTTCTGCCAGAGCTCGCTTCAGCCATGACTAGTCTCATTATCGTCAATTGTCTGGGTTTGTGGACATTAGTGCTTCTTAGATGAAGACAACAACACTAACAAGGGAACCTTTTTTGCTGTTCAACGAGTTTTGACTTTGGACATGTTTTGGAGTTGGACCTTATTTGAAGCATATAGATAGCGAAAATAACACGCATAGACGCATTCTGTCATATATTTGTGTCCTGAATAAGTCGAGTTGTGTAATTTGAGATACCTTTAAGAGGTAAAATCAACTTTAAAGGTTAAACTTTTTATGAACTAAAAGTTATCAGATGCATTTCCGTGGGTACTTTTACGTGTAGAACACAAATTTCACCATGAAAATGTTCGCAAATTGAATGTTTTTTATACAAACTTCAGTTTATGATCGAAAATGAACGAAATTCCATAGAAAGTAATGCCGTAAAGGAACAACAGTACAATTGTGGGAAAGGTGAAGGGACAGGGGATTATAAATATATAAAAATAATAGTTTCTAATACCTTTTGGGGGGCCTAGGGCGCTTACATGAAGATAAACAATACATTAAAACATATTTCCGTTACTATTGACCCATTAAGGGAGGCAATGATACGCATAGTTTTTACTATTCCCTATATCCGGTGTAAAATTTACGTATGAAACGTATAAACTTTTAAAAGCAAGACTTGCAAGACTCTTCCATGCCAGACCAAGACTGGGCGAGCAAGGCCAAGACCAAGACCAAGACCGCTACGGTCTTGGTCTTGGTCTTGCTTTTGCTCATCACTATGGAAAGTGCGTGAGACATCAATGAAAACAAGTGGTAGTCTGAAGAGGCCAAGCCTGGTGAGTACGGCGGGTGGGGTAAGAGTTCCCAGCCAAGTGCAGGAATGGTGTCTATGACCGCTTTCTCTATTTGTGATGGGGCGTTGTCGTGCTGCAAAATAACTTAACTGTGTCTTGTAGCCCATTCTGGTGGCTTTTTGATTAATACATGGTTCAAATTGATCATTTATTGACGGTGGAGAACGGTATTAACTGTTTCACCTGGTTTCAGAAGCACATAATACACGGCGCTCTTCTAATCCCAGCATTGTCTTCTTTCCAAAGCGATTCGGTCTTGCGGTCGATGTTGATGGTTATTCTGGGTCAACCCATGATTTTTCTGCCTTTTGGATTATCGAAGTATAGCCATTTTCCGTCTCTAGTAACCATCCGATGCAAAAAAGTCTCACTCATGCCGAGAAAGCAAAACTTTGTACACCGTTTTTCGCTTTTCCATCTGTCTGTCGTTCAGCTGATGTGGTACCCATTTTCCTCCCTTCTGGATCTTTCCCATGGTATGCAGACGATTACAAATGGTTCGGCGACCAACAATCAATCTCTCTGCCATTTATTATTGAGTTTGCGTATCGTCTTCGACCAACAATGCTTGCAATTTGGCATCTTCAAATTTTTTTTGGTTGACTTGGGTGTTCTTTGTCGAAATCACCACTCGTGAATTGTCTAAACCAACGCACACAAGCGTCTTTTATTGGGACATTGCCACCGTTTTCATAAGTGCAAGGCTTTCACTCGCGTTTTTCTTTTGGTTGAACAAGAAAAGCAGTACGTGCCGCAAATGTTCCTTATTTGGCTCGAAACTCGACATGTTTACCACAAAATAAATAAATAAATAAAATAAAATAAAAAATGACGAGAAATTGAAATCGTTCAAATATCAATGGCGATTTGAAAGGTAGTCATGGCAACAAACTGACATAAGACATGAGACTGAGACTTTGTTTCCAGCGCCACCTCTTAAAAAAACCGGCACACCTGGTACACTTCACATAAAAAAAATTGCGACAGCGAACACCGTGCAGCTAGGCAACCTAAATGGCACCTTCTTATCCCATAATCGTGTCTGGTAAACAGACCTCCTCTTTCTCCTTCCTTCGTCACACCCATACTAAAATCAGCAAGCATCATGAGCACGTTTCTTTCGGTTTTTGTTTTTCAAAATAGACATGTATTAGTATCGATAAAATGAAAGAATAAAAGCAAAACGAAACAATGTACGTACGTTGACGGAGGGAGAAATTTAAACACACAAATGAAAAACTGAAACCGATGGGTGCCTTTAGACAAAGGCAGAGAAATGAGAGAGATAGAGAGAAGGGGAGAAAAGAAGAAGAAGAGAGAGTACAGATAAAAATATGGAATTTAAATGTAGTAGAAAAGAACCTAACATTATAAAGTGCAGTGCTCACAAATTTAACAGCAAGATAGAAGTGACTTTTGGATTTTATATGTTTTTCAGGGCTATTCGAATATATAAAGGGCGCTTGAAAATCCATTTAGTCACTTTCAATATTGCGACCAAAGTTGATAGTCAGATTAAATACTCATGATTTCCAGTGGAGACACATTTAAGATAATGTCAAAAGTGTAACACACATGATTTGTTTGTGTGTAGTGAGGATTAAGATAGAAAACACGACGGAAGTCGTCACCTACGACGTCATACTGACAGACTCTGACGGTACCCACTGTAAATACAACGACGAAACCGAGATTTCCTAACTCGGCTTCGTGGCCGAATGGTCAAGACGTTCGCTTATTGAGTGAAAGGTCCCGGGTTCAAACACCTCTTGGGTCAACACTTTTTCTTTTTTTTTCTTTCGAAATATATTTTCATATGCTCGTATTTATTATTAATAATGGCTTTTTTGCATTTTTCGTACTTAAATTAGTGACAATGGGAAAGTGGAGGTTATTTGCGGTCATGTATCTTTACATTTTCCTCTCTCAAATTCCTAGCGCGAGACGCTCTTCCACTTCTGCCGTATTTACTATTTTAATCGCCATGTCTCTATAATGGCTCAGGTGCTTCATTCCACAGTCGGAAATATTCTCCGTTTTGTATGAGAAGTAATGATTAGATTCTTCACGACCACTTTGTAAAAAAACTTGGCTTGAACAGGATTTGAACCTATGTTGGATTGTTTTAGTACTTCAAATTCCGGCACTTTTCCTCTACTCCATTCTGCCAACTAAGTACAGAAGCCATGAACTACTAAGAATGAAGAAAAATAGCCAGCTTCGTTTTGTAAGTTCTTTAAACCAAAATGCACGCTAGAATTTCTTCATTCAATCACTTATAGACAAATTATTGCCCACTAATATCCAAAATAACAAAAGTCCAGGAAAAATGAAATAAACAATAACAGCTTATGCAGTTTCTATGCGCTGTGGAAGTTCAAAGTCACGCTTATGGGAATAAGTATTATTATTATTGCAGTGAAACGTCCGATAACTGACAGTTTTATATTCCCTGTAGAACAGTATTGAATATTATGGAAGTAAACTCTGCTTTGTTTTTCTCTGAAAATGTATTTCCCAGAGCAAAAGTCAAAAGATCTATGATACGGATATTTACGTGTTTTTAAACTACTTCGTTTCTCATTCTATGCATATGTTTAAAATGACTCCCTTGCAAGAAGGATATTCCAGGATTGTTACATTTTAATTCCTAATATCCCGAGAGCATTCCTAGGTAATTAGAAATATGCCGGAACTTGTCCGGGATTAGAATACTTGGTATCGTGAAAAAATACAGGGAATATTTCTAATATATTCCCATAGAATAAATGTAACCTTGAACATTAGAGAAAGGTTCACGTTACACTGCAAAATCTTGTATTTTAACGCTACAAGGATAAACAGTAGTAGCAGAAAGTTAAAATGTGCTTGGAAAGTTAACAATAATCCTGAAATCTTCCGAAGGCGGACGTTGACATAAAATGCATACTCCATGTAATGCAAATATTCAGGCATGAATAATGCTGGTATATAGTGAGAATATACCTCCGTTTCTATTGTGTAGAACCTATATTTATTGCGTACTCTCTGGGAGTATTGATTCAGTTATTTAACTTTTATTTAATGGCCAAACATGTCCTGTGGGGTCGAAAGTAACCCGCATATTTAAGGGACAATTTCCCTCCGCATAAAGAAACTAAAAAAAATATTTCGGGAATATAATATTTAGTGTCTTTCTTGTTTGTTTTTATTTTATGCAGTTACCTTATATTTATGGGCCAGACACTCACCTATGCCTAAGCCGTGATATGTTTGAGGGACTGCAAGAGACAGGTTCAAGCTATGGGTATCTATCTAAGAGCTAAATTTTAAAAAAGAACTAGATGCTTGTTCCCGTAATACTTTTTTCCGTGACTATATCATCTTTTTGGACATTGAATGTAGGAGTCAGAACCTATATTGAAATATTCGCTGTTTCGAAAATCTCGTGTTGTGGTTATAATATTAGGAGGCGAAAACATACGCTTGACAATACACACGCGACACTTTTATTCCTAATCTCAACCTCCTCTGTCAGTTACATGAAATGTTTACAGAACTACTCTGTAAATAGATGTTAATTTTTTGTGTTAATTTTAACTATGCAAATGTTTGAATCAATCTTAATATGATACAATTGGGGAGTTGTTGTGAATAAAAGACAGTGGCGATCACAGTTGTGAGCTTCGGCTCTCTTCTCCCAACATGTCTGGTCAGCGTTGGAGCAGTAGACCAACTCCTCCCTCTGGGAGAGACCTCATCCTCATCGATACAATATCTTAATACAATCATATTCAGAAAAAGGGGGAAACCACAAGTAAGCGAAATGAGTGTGTAAGCAAACAAGCAATAAGCATAAGCTGATTTGTTGGATCGTTGGATGACAACAGATTGCTGACGTGGTTATTAGCTTGATTAGCTATGTGCACTTCCCACGCTGAGAATCATAGGTTCGCTTTCCATCTACGCCAGCGTTTCTCAACCTTTTTCATCCTGCAACTAAAAACATAACATTTCAAAACATGTCCGTTTATATTTTGTATTTGATAATAAACATCCTAATTACATTATTTTAGTAGACCCTAATTATAAAAACAATAAGCAAAATAAAATATCGTCTTCCAAATTTATTAGTTTTAACCTACAAACCCTAGCTAAATTAATTTTTTCACCTTCTCTTGCGACTCGCTTACACACATGACACTCATGACACCTTCTGGGGGTCGCGACCTCCACGCTGAGAAACCCTGACCTACCAATATAATTTTCTTTCAAAATCGTAAAACATTTTATTCACTTGATTAGATGCATTTGGGGGAATAATATACACCAACCTCATTTGTACAACTCCAACTTACCTTAGAAAATAGGGAGAATGCAGCTCGTATTTTGGAACCATTATTATACTATCAGAAACTGATACTTTGTGCATGCAATGTGGCCTGATATAAGTTCACTTAAAGAAATGCAATTCTAAAATAATATAATTTACCTAAATCAAGAAACCAGTGATATTCGTGAGGTGAAAACAATGTGGATTTAGATCGAGCAAGAACAAGATAGCTCCGTTAATTTCCCCTGTCCACCTGGTATGTTTTCTCTGTTAGCTACCTTAAAATATTGTCCCTCTTAAATTTGATTCCTCCATCTGTAATGGAGGCTAGCGCCTAAACGAAAAAAGTACAGAGAAACTGATTTCAAATTTGGGTTCAGCGATCTCGATTTATCCAGCCGTTCCTATTTTGGTGTTTAAAATTGGCATATGCTTTTCATTTGGTTATCCTTCTGCATTTTAAGAAATCATGCAAGTGACTGAATTACAGTAAAGTAGATAGAGAGTCACTGACCTCAAGTTTGACGTCAGCGAATATGGCCTCGATTAAACTGCTCCTTTCTAAAAACATTTTGATATGGCTATTAAACGTCAAATTTTAATTATCACGACTAGATATACAAACATTATTTTCTTTACAAAGATTAGTACTCGAAAACTGTATCAATAAATTCATTGAATTAAAAAACGCGCAGTGGTCTCTTATCTTGTTGCAAGGTTGCCACGTGTTCCATTTCTGAACTTAAACTTTCTACGAGCTGCTAAAGAGTGCGCTCAGATTATTATTGACTGAGTGTCCAATAACTAAGGGCCCGAAAGACTTCGTCCATGAGGGCTACGCTGGAAGTACTCAATGTAGGCGAGTTCTATACCGCTAACATTACTGCAAGTTCATGTTGTTTTTTTCTTCTTTTCTTATTCCACAGAAGTTGAAAATGTCGAGATAATTTTGATGCTGGGCGACTTCAGTCAGTAAGTCCCTTCGGAAAATTTACAAAAACCTACACTTTCGCGTAATATAGACATATGATGCCGAATGAAATATAATCCTGAGGAACTCGCTGAAGTAGGAAACCTTATGCTTGTAGGTTCGAATCGCCTGCAAGTGACGACTTTTGGTTACAATAAAAACTATCAAAAGTTTAAATTTGTGTTACGTTCAACTTGTCATATTCCACGAAGTGTATTAGAACTTTTAATTGCAATTTCATCTTCTCTATTTGCTAATGACATCTTTTTTGGTGATGCTAGCTTCGTTCAGGTTGGTTTACGTTAAAATAAAAGACAATAAATGATCGTATCTTAATGTGGCAATACTTACTCTAAACTGGATTTGTTCTTAAAACTGCCATAATATATCCATTTCATAATTTGACATGACAAAAAGGACATGCATACAGTGTGTTTACTTACCACAGAATACATAGAGACAAAATATAACACATATACTCAATGTTACATTTTCCTCGCACTTGAACTTCGTAATTTATGGGTGCTGTCTTTCGTAGGCAAGATGGAGTTGGGGAAACGCGCTGGGTATTCAAATACGAAAGGAAATCAACATTGATTCAAACCCTGTTCAAGTTGATTTTTTTTCAAGGTGATCTTGAATAATCTAATCACTTCTCATACAAAACGGAGAATATTTCCGACTGTGGAATGAAGCACCTGAGTCATTATAGAGAGGAGGACGATTTACGAATGTTGGTTGGAGAAGGCCAAATCAGGTCCCAGGACAGTTAAGAGCATGACATTGATCTGACGTATATACTTTTTATGTTATTATTCGTACAAACAAACAGTACAGCATTTGTTAAGTACGTTTTGGATAGAGGCAGCTGTGGAGTATCCCTGTCATGCTAAATTTCTAATTTGAAAACGTGGGTTCGATTCCCCACTAGCCAGTTTCATTTTCGCATACACTGAAGTATTCAAACAAAGATTCATCTCCGGATTGTGGAGAACTTAACAAGTATCACTGGTCAGAATTCGTAACGATAATATAGTTTTCTTGTTTTTCATTGATCTTTCTCTCTTCCTCTTTTTCTTGATGTATTGTTATCGTGTCTTCGCTGCGTCTTTCTCTTCTTCATTTCTCTCTCTATTTGTCAGTATTTCTTCTCTTACATTACACACACTCTCTCTTTAGGTGCGTGTTCGAGAGCCAATTCGGGGCCACTTTCGATGTCCTGGCGATAGGGACTGACCCAAGCATAAGTGACCCGGTAACCCGATTGGCCCGGTCTGTATAATTTATTTAACTGGGAATTTCGGCGTTGTATTTTTCGTGTATAAAGAACATACTAATTTTGCTTTTGAACATTTGTAACTTTTCATTTTCATACAATTTGAATTTATAATCCTGCCTCTTTCTGATAGAAATTAAGCAGAAAAAATATCATTCATTCATTTTCTTTTTATGTTCACTTTGCATTCGTAGTCTGGAATATAAGGTATGGCCTATGGTATCTACTGGGTTTGTTACACTGAGTGATTCCGCAAGACCCCGGCTCCTGTGGGAATGTCAAACCCAAATCTTTAACTTTATTGCGGACATAAGTTGATAGAGACCGTGCAAAACTCTAGTCCACCCTCCCAAGTTTGACTTTACACCCCCGAATCTGAAAATTCTGGCAAAATCCCTGATCATAAAGTGTGTTTAATAAGTTCCGAACCAGTATGTTTAATAAGCTCCACCGGATTTGCAACCGAACCCCGCGCAAAAAAAGAGCATTTGTATTATACTTTTGACATTATCCTAGATGTGTCTCAAAACTGGAGTTTCACTGGAAATCATTAGTATTTAATCTGACTACCAAGTTTGGTCTCCATTTTGAAAGTGATGACTTAATGAATTTTTGAAGCACCCTTTATATATTCGAAGAGCTCTGAACAAATATAAAATCCAAAAGTCACTTCTATCTTGCTGTTAGATTTGTGGGAAGTGAGCTCTATAGTTTGGGAACTGAACGTAATATTTTTTACTATGTTTAATTTCCATATTTTTATCTTTACTTCCTCTTCTTTTTCTTCTTCTTCTCTCTCTCATATCCCTGCCCCTGTTTTACAGACATCCATCGGTTTCAGTGTTCCATTCTACGTGTTTAAATTTCTCCCTCCATCAACTTATGTATATTGATTCGTCTCGCTTTTATTCTTTCATTTTCTCAATACTAATACATGTCTATTTTTTTAAAAAAAAGTGCTCATGATGTTTGCTATTTTAGTATGGATGTGACGAAGGAAGGAGAAAGAAGGGGGTATGTTTACCAGACACGATTATGGGATAAGAAGGTGCTATTTGGGTTGCCTAGCTTCATTGCGTTCGCTGCCGGAATTTTTTTGATGAGAAGTGCACAATTGGTATCGAAATTCCTCGCCACGTAATTCAATAGATAAACTTTAGTAACAACGAGAGCTATTCGGAAACCAAGCTTCGGTAATGTGAAGAGAAGCATAAAAATGTTAAGATATATTAGAAAAGGTTACGTAGGTACAAAGCTATGCTACTTGTCCACGAAGTTTCACTTGCATTCACGTACTGGTCATAACAGAGCACGAGGATTGGCATGCTCTTTCTCTAAGAGAGTTGCCGCCTGGATGGTACTCCTCCCTCGAGTCTTTTCCGAGACCTTGGACAACATTCCCGTACAGACAGAACCGGCAGGAAGATATACAATAAAATTATATGAATCTGCTTGAGAAAGCTTCAATAATACGTAAGAGATGATAACATACTACTTGTATAGAGTAATTGGTAAATATAATTTTAAATATTTTGGAAACAATTTAAAATAAAGGAAGATTTAAAGAAAAAAAGTTAACAGAACAATCGGTGAAGACACTGAGAAAGGTAAAAGTTAAGAATAGTGAAATTACTGATAATTGGAAAGGAATAAAGTATACAAAAATTAAAGGACAAAAGCACAAGACTATCCAGCTTCAAATATTTTGGAAGTTTTGTTCATGAGAATAAGAAACGTGAAAAGAAAAGGCGATTATGTTTATTTTCAAACTAAAAATTATTTTGTGGGAAACTATAAACAGTTGATAATGTGAAAGCGTATTTGTCCTATATGCTCTACTGTTAGATAGATAGAAAGAGAGAGAGAGAGAAAGAAAGAAAGAAAGAAAGAAAGAAAGAAAGAAACAAAGAAAGAAACAAACAAACAAAGAAAGAAAGAAACAAAGAAACAAAGAAACAAACAAACAAACAAACAAACAATTTAGTGATATTGGAAGGCATCTACTGGGATTTTGCCGGGCTTAATAGATGCCTTGTACTGTACTTAAGCAGGCCCTCACCGCCCTGGTCTACATTGCACTGAGAGAAGAAATCTGCTTTTGATAACTTTGCAGCGGGTTTTATTTTCTGGGGCGGTGATCCCCTTCCCGCCGTTGCTCCCAATGCAATATCTTCAACCTGTTTGGTGCAGCCGGCTGCACCAAATTGGGGAGGACATCTTGAAGTGTCAGACGATCACCTCCTGACGTCACACAGTGTTCTACCACAACGGGCAGAGCATCAAGGACATCGGGAGAATCTCGCTGACAAATCAAGACGTCTTTCGGAACAAAATTTGCTCCGAAAAATGAGAATTTTAGAAATATTTCTTGGCAACAGTTTTTCCATTGTTGGTTAAAGCATACGACAGAGAGTATAACAGTAGAAGAATTACAATTGATATTTTATAAAATGAAAGCAATTGTTGTGTAATATAAAATTGTAAAATACAGAATTGCTCAAGTCCATACCTTAGGATTATATTGTGAAAAGTTAGTATCGATTTATGGAAGCGAGATTAGTAAACAAAGAAGAGAAAGACGCTAAATCCATGTTAACATTCACAACTTACTGCGCAATAAGCATTGGATCACATTACACATATAATGCAACATAATGAAGACAGAAAATAATTGGCGATCACAGTGAGAGCTTCGGCTCTCCTCTCCCAACCCGTCTGGTCAGCGTGGGAGCAGTAGACCAACTCCTCCCTTCGGGGAGAGGCCTCATCCACCACTGGATTGAATATGGCTGTGATTTATATATATATATATATCACGGAAGTCAAGCAGCTCAGGGTCTGGTCAGTGTTTGGATGGGTGACCGCTTCAGCACTCCAGATGGTGTTGCCTGTACGGCGTCCACCCAGCGTCGTGAGGCCAATTGGGGAGCTACCTGAATAAAGAGGTAGCGATCACAGTTGAGGGCTTCGGCTCTCCTCTCCCAACACGTCTGGTCAGTGTGGGAGCAGTAGACCATCTCTTCCCTCTGGGAGAGGCCTCATCCAGTAGTGGATTGAATATGGCTGTGTATTATATATATATATATAAAGATTTATATTCAAATTCATACATGATCTTCTACGCGAATAGTCGCTAGGTTTGCTAAACGTTGCAAATATATATATATTAGATATTAATTTCCTT
>JAGDQP010012579.1:14542-32256 GCA_022664845.1 Lepisma saccharinum
ACCCTTTATCCATATGATAACTAAATTTTATGTCAATATTTTTAAAATTGGGATCAGAAGAAGCCGAAGTATGAAGGACTTTGCAAGTGCCTATTTGGCATAGAACTCTTTTCTGTGGCGGTTTACCTCTGTCATCAGATCACATATCACTTGGACACTGACTTCAGTTGCTGTCGTTTAAAGTTATTCGACTGCGTTTATCACTCGGTCTGTGTTTGTTGTTACAGTATTTTTCAAGAACTGTGAGTAATATTTCATTTTTTTTTCAGTTTCTGAAGAGCAGTGATTCCACCAGACCCCCATGTGGGAGGTGTCACCCACAAATTCTCGACAACCCCCCCAAGTGTAAAAATATTTGCGGTTAAAAATCGCTAGAAACCGTGCAAAACTCCACTCACACGCTCTCAATTTTGACTTTATACACCCACAAACTGAAAATCCTGGCAGAAACCCTACTGAAGACAATAAGGGTGTTGTTGAAGACAAAGCGAAAGGTTTAAAGAAGCATCTGAATGAAAGTGCCTGGGGAAGAAATGTAGCATCAGGGAAACAATATGTATCTAGAACTGGCACAGCAAAATCAGCAATGAAGTGTTGTAACTGATAAGAATATTTCTATTTCAAATTTTGTCGATAGTGATCAAGAGAATTGTGACAATTTTGAATTTGAATTCGTTTGTGGCCTTTAGATATTTATGGCTCGGGCCGGAATAAGTTTAGGATGCGGGAAAAGTCGTCTAAATCCTGAGTCGAAGGTACCACTTACTTACCTTGTGTGAGTGAGAAAAAACGCTGGAAAACCTCAGTCAAGATGGTCGGCTGCTGGTACTCCCGAATACAAAGCCAATGATCTACCAGCTGATTTATAGCAGCTCGGTGAAAACGGTGACACTGTAGAGTTTTACTCAGAGAGTGACTATCAAGAGGCATCCTAAAAATTGTAATATTGCCTCTTACTACAAATATTACTTATTACACGCTTTTTATTTACTCACTCAGTAATCATGTTTCATCTCTGGTACAAATCTTGTAACTGACTTTTAACTCACTTCCCGTCATCCGATTTCTTTAAAATTTTATAAACTTGCTTGCTTCCAATGACAATATAATATTCAATCATTAGATATACGACAGAATAATCCAGTTAATTGTAATTAATTAAAAAAATAATTGTTTAATATGAACTTCTTTATCCTAAAATAAATACTAGCCTGCAATGATGTTGGGTTCTAGCTGGTTGCATAACACTTTAGGATTTGGGTGTGCGAAGCTCTTAATATAGAAAAAGAATAATTTAAAAAGCATTAAAAAAAAACACCTTTTTAAGCAAAGGAAAATGGACTAGAAAGTAAACAAATCCCTTTCGGTAGGCCTACAGGCTGAGGTAGATTTCGAAGTTTCGCTGGGAGCCGGGGCTCGCCCCCCAACTTCAGTGCTTTTGAGAGGATGCGCCTCCTTTATCTTAACCAAAATCTCCCTGCAGCACTACACCACCACGGAGTACATCTTCACCCTCCCACGGTTGGCTGCGCCCCCAAAGGGAAGATTTGCCCCATTTATTGTAACCTACTCTTGGTCATACACCTTCCTTGAAAATTTCGTTTCTCTAGCTTCAATGATTTGGAAATTGTGTTTTTGGGGCGGCCATTTTGGATCCAAGTTGACGACTTTTTGAAAGTTTTCTTATTTTGTCGTGACCTACTTGTGATAGTACAACTTCAAGTAAAATTTCATTTATCCAGCTCAAACGGTGTGCAAAATGGGATTTTGGGCGGTCATTTTGGATCCAAGATGGCGACTTTTCCCAAATGTTGTGATATTTCCCTAAGCTACTCGTCATAGTGCACCTTTATGTCAAATTTTGTATCTCTAGCTCAAACGGTGTGGAAAATGAATTTTTAGGTCCACTATTTTGAACTTATTAGGTAACATTTTCATAATCAAAAAGTGACGTTGTACCTTTATGCCAAATTTGATTTCAATAGTTCCAGCGGTTTAGGCTGTGTATTCTATACAACAATGGGTTCGGCGGCCATTTTGGATCCAAGATGGCGACCGATTTTGCTCATTAACGAACTTAACCGAGCTATTAAGCCTAGAAACAACATATAAAAATTTGGTTCAAATATCTTCAAAATTATGGCCGCTAGCGTGTTAAAATATATATATATATATATATATATATATATAAATATACACTTTCATATCGTACCGATCTCAATAGGTATATTTTCTTCGAAATCTACCTAAAAATAACAAAATTATGAATCAGAAAATAAAAGCGTGGGTACTCTTCCTGAGTTTGTGACACTTTCCCGGAATGATACTTGTACGGAGGTGAATTTAGTGATGGTAGCACGGAGAGGCCAATGTCCCAAACTCGCCTAATTTTCGACAGTGACACTTGCACCGAAGCTAGGAGTAGAGGCGTATCGCATCAATTGCGCTCCGTTTTAGGAAAATGGCTATTTTATATGGATAGACGTATAGAAAAGTGAGAAAGATGTACACGAATCAAGAGAAAATAAATGGTAGAACAAGGATCGATTTTTTCGAATAGTAGAACAAGAATTAAAATATAATTTGTATTGAGAATAGTATAATGTTACAACTTATGGGTTAGAAACAAGTAAAAACTATTTTTATTCCCTAAAAGTATCAGGTTTCAAAGTATCAAGTTTTGAAACAATAATAATTTTAATGGGCGTGAATATGGATGAATAGAAAGAGAAATAAAAAAATATCTAGGATTATCCTTGTTTGAGCTTAACACGATCTCACAGTTGGCATCAGCATCAGCATAGAATTATTTGACGAAGTATTGCTTAGAAGTTTGAGCGGGTGCTCATGAGGCATCCTAAATACACTCTTCATCTCCTATTTCCTTTCCTACCGGAAGATCAGCCATCTTAAGGATTGTTCATATAACGTGTTTTCCTTTCCTTGTGTCCTTTTTTTGCCTCCTTCGGCCAAGGATATATGCAGTCCATAATTCGTACCCTTTAGCGTTCAATTATTTCGTGTAGAAACTAGCGCCATCTATGAATTGACGGATGAAAAAAGCATTGCGCACTAGGAAGCGGGGAGGAAGTGCCCTCGCGTTGAAACCGATGGTGTGGGAAGGGTACTCCCGCGGGATTAGCATCTTGCATTCCGTTGTTCCTTCCATTGTATCAGTGCAGTTAGTCAAATAGTCAGTCGTAACATTAAAAAAAAGTACAGGGGAAGAAAGCATTTATTTTAGGTAAGCGTCATCTTGCGTTTTTCGGGATGATAGTTTGAAAATCAAAAGGAGTTTTGTTAAAGCACTATTCTTAGTAGACGCTGTATGTGGTGCGGTCCATTCCCTTCCGCTGTTGTGTACAAGATAGGAAAATACTACTATAAATGATCTGATGTACTGCTGTTTTTTTAAATATCACTTTGGATTGCCTCTTCTTGAATTGAATTGAAGTATAACTTTAAGCAACTTTTAATCGGAACGGCATATGGTAAAGGAAAGAATGGGAAAGATAGCGCTCAGGATCTTACTTACGTGCCATTCCGGTATTCGCTTAGTAAAGAGGGAAACCCTGGAAAATCCGTCAGGATGGTCGCCCGTGAGATTCGAACTTGAACTTTAATTATTAATTTCAAGCATCTAAGGCTCAACCTGGGCCAGGGGAGGAGAAAGGGTGAGGGTAGGTGTTTGCCAGGGCCTAAGTTGAAGGTACCATCCAGGCATTTCCTTGGCGTGACTAAGAAAAAACTGTGGAAACCCTCCGCCAGGATAGCCAGAAAGGGAAGTAGTTAACCAGAGCCTAAGTTGAAGGTATCTTCCATCATTTGCGTGATGTGACTGAAGAAAACCCCTGGAAAAACCTGTCAGGATGGTTGGTCACTGGTATCAAACATAGGACCTCCAGAATGAGAATCTAACACTCTACGAGTGATTCTACCAGACCCCCTGTGGGGGTGTCACGATCGAATTTTCTATAAAACTCTAAACTTTAAAATTTATACGGTTGAAAATCGATAGATATCGTGCATGCCCCCTCCCTGACTTTACACCCCCTGCAAACGAATTACTGGCGGAATCCCTGCGCTGTACCAACTGAACTACGTCCGCTTCGAGTTTTACAGAATTTCACGAGCCTAGCCACGGTATCAGTATCCACCTTATGTACACTTCGCATAAAAAAAATTGCGACAGCGAACGCCGTGCAGCTAGGCAACCCCAATGGCACCTTCTTATCCCATAATTGTGTCCGGTAAACAGACCCCCTTATTCTCCTTCCTTCGTCTCGTCCATACAAAAATCAGCAAAAATCATGAGCATGTATTAGTATCGATAAAACGAAAGAATAAAAGCGAGACGAATCAATATACATAAGTTGATGGAGGGAGAAATTGAAACATACAATGAAACATTGAAACCAATGGATGTATGTTTGACAGAGACAGAGAAATGAGAGAGACAGAGAGAGAGAGAGAGAGAAAAGGGGAGAGAGAAGAAGAAGTACAGATAAAAATATGGAATTTAAACGTAGCAGAAAAGATTAAGTTCAGTTCCCACGGTATGAAGTTTCCACAAATCTAACAGCAAGATAGAAGTGACTTTCGGATTTTATATTTTTTCAGGGCTATTCGAATATATAAAGGATGTTAAAAAAATCCATCAAGTCAATTTCAAAGTGGACAACAAACTTGGTGGTCAGATTAAATACTCATGATTTCCAGTAAAATACTCGTGGTTCGTTTGAATTCCATGGGGCTTATTAAACATACTGGTTCGGAATACTTTGTAATCAGGGATTCTGCCAGGAGTTTAAGTTTGGGGGTGTAAAGTCAAAATTGGGAGGGTGGACGTAGAGTTTTACACGGTTTATATCAACTTTTGTCCGCATAAATGTTAAAGTTGGGGGTAGTGTCGAGGATTCGGGGCTGACACCCCACAGGCGCCGAGGTCTATCGGAATCACTGATTGTAACAAACTCAGTAGATACCATAGGCTATAACTTCCATTCCAGACTACTAATGCAAATTCAACATAAAAAGAAAATGAATGAATTATAATTTTTCTGCTTAATTTCTGTCAGAAAGAGCCAGGATTATAATTACAAACTGTATCAAAATGAAAAGTTACAAATGTTCAAAAGCAATATTAGTATGTTCCTATAGGCACAGTAAACCTTACATGTTCCACATTGCAAACGTAAAAAAAACAACAACAACAAAAAAAACAGAAACACATGTAATAGTATGTTGATAAATTATAGGATGGAACCGAATATGGTGCCAACCTAATATAAAATTAATTCCTCTCTTGAAATAGCCAAAAAAGTGGGTCATTTTCTACTCATGTTTTAAAATTTATCTGTTCTGGACATGCCACTCTATATTCGACCTATTGCGAATGTAACGTTCTAAATTACAAAACTATGTAACAGCCTAGTTCCTGTTCCATTTTAATTTATTTTCTCCCCTTTCATTTTTTAGTCTACGTTCTGCTTCCTTTCTGTATGTTCTCTTTAGCTTATTCTCTTTGGTTGGTTTTAGACTCTTTGAGCGTGTTTCGTTTTTAGATTTTTGCTTTGGGTTTAATCGTTATCCATCCAGGTTTTCGTTAGTCGCGCAGCAATGACTTGGATCTAACGCTTGTTTTTGATTGGACCCTAGTCAATGCTTCGTGACTTGATTTTTGCTGATTGGTGTGAATCAGCCTTCTTCTCCGTTTGCTGGGAGAACTGCTCTCCCTCGCCATTTTAGTTCAGTTCCAATTTTAATGACTAGAAGAATGGACGTATCTGTACTTCCTAAGCCCTATCTACGAGTGTAAATATAAAGGCCAAATTTATCATATATTCCGATTATATTTCGATTGATTTCGTCCATACCGGTAATATATATTAAATCGAAGTAAGAAGAATATAACCGATACAAGTGCTACCAGGACTTTTCAGCGGCGACATTATTTCGAGATTTTCAACTCATTAAATTTAATCTTTTGGTTTTGAGATTATTTTTCAGAATGTACAGTATGTTCTAAATTTCAGTATGGGGCGGCTATTAACCGAATTCTTACATTACAAGTATCGGTTCGTTAGATTTCAATAGTCATATGCCAATTTTCCGTCTCCAGTTTTCCAAATCATTTCGAAATTAGCGGTTAGCAATGTTTGACAACTACCGCATATTTTCATTACTTAGTCAAATTAGCAACATGTCTGTTTGACCATCTTTGCGTACCGTTTTTGATGTTAAGAGTAAATTTAATATTATTCGACATGGTTAAATAAACTTGGTTTCAACTCCAGCTACTATTCTCCGATAAAAGGGTCATATTTTATAATATTATTTTGCATTTTCAAGATTTATTCAGAACGTCTTCTGTATAATGTAGTAATCATCTGTAATGACGTCACGCATTTAATAACGCAAACTTGATTCTTTCTATACGATGTATTTTGGACAATAACTTCATGCTTGTAAGTAATAATGTAATAAAACTTTTCTAAATTAAATAACAATGTTTTGGAAATAATTTGTGAAAATATCAGCAAGATTTATTAATTATTATAGAAATTATGGACATTTATATTCGACAACGCAACTTTCAGTTCTGCTTAATTAATTCAATGTATACCAGATAGACGATTCAAATTTGTTTGTTCCTTCAACTCCACAGTAATTCTGTTCTGATTCTTACGAAACTATCATATCCGAAAGCGTGCATTATGTAACTTCAGTGTAATAAATTGGAATTCTGAAATTTTTATAGTTCTTCGAAAAATCTTGTGTTTATGTTCAGTGAACGTAGTATAGAAACTTCTCAGTTAACTAGGTACGATCTAAGGCATTAGTTGATAATCCTCATACAGTGTTTAGTAATATTTGTGATGTGCAGTGAGTTATTTAATGTTTGACGTGATATTCATTGGAATTTAGCTACTAATCGTTACGTGAAGTTGACAGCAATTGATACTAAATTATTTCTGTGTTTCGGTAAACCTATCGTTTTGAGTGATGCGTTTTAATTAGATTAGGTCGCTTCATAAATCCGTAGGCCAGTGGTAGGATTCTTTCGCCAGCTGAGATGTGATAACTTGGCAAGAAACTATATATTGAATTTCTGGTTATTTCTGCGTTGACATATGAAGTGACTCCAGCATGTGATTTGTGTGAATAAATATTATTTGCATTTGTGCGTTATGACACGACGTTTAGATTGAGTTGCGACCGTCATTCGTTTGTGTTCGTTCGTCTTTATTTCAGGAATTGCGATTCCAGACTACAGGTGTGGAAAATGTTTGGAGCTAGAGGTTAGGTTAGATGCATTACATGGGTACCCTAGGCTCCTGGCGACCCTATTTGTTTGTGTGATCCTCTCCCCTTGTGGGATGAGCTGGGGTGTCGCGTTGCAACTAATGAACTAGTGTGTATAAAAATTTGCACTGAAGAATGAATACGGCAGAGCTGAAACGGGTCACCGGCTGTCGGAGGATGCTAGTCAAGTTTTGTACTGTGTCTTCGGGTGTAAGATTCGAACCCATTCTGACCCGCTGATTCGATTTAGATCTGATAACCCGGAGGATGAAGTAGAGATTTTAATTATTTCATTCCGTTTGAAAAGTATTTGTTTCAGGAATGACCAGGATCGGAGATGTTACCCCCAGATCACGAAAAATACGATGTCGAAATTCCCAGTTAAATAGATTATCCAGACCGGGTCAATCGGGTTACCGGGCCACTTATGTTTGAGTCAGGCCCTATCACCGGGTCATCGAAAGTGGCCCGGATTTAGCTGTGGAACACGCACAGACAGAGTGTGTGTAAAGTAAGAGAAAAAATAAAGTTAAATAGATAGAGAGAAGAAGAAGCGAAAGACGCAGCAAAGACACGATAACAGTACATCAAGAAAGAGAGAAAGAATAACGAAAAACATGAAAACTACATTATGCTAAACAGCACAAACACTGTTTACTGGGATTCTGACCAGTGATGCTTCGTAAGTTCCCCACAACCGAGGTGACTCTCTGTTTAAATACTAAAGTGTAAGCGAAAAATAAACTGGCTAGTGGAAAATCGAACCAATTTTTTTCAAATTAGAAGTCCATCACGATAGCGATACTCCGCACTTGCATCTATCCAAAACGTGTTTAACAAATGCTATAGTGTTTCTTTCTAAGAAAAATAACATGAAAAGTGGATACTTCTGAGCAATGACGAGTTCTTAACTGTCCTGCTAACCCCTTGAGTCTTGATTTGGACTTTTCAAACCAACATTCGTAAATCGTCTCCCTCTCTATAATGACTCAGGTGCTTCATTCCACAATCGGAAATATTCTCCTTTTTATATGAGAAATGATGATTAGATTATTCACGATTGCTTTGTAAATAACTTTAGCTTGAACAGGGTTTGAACCTATGTTTTTTGTACTGAAATATCCAGCGCGTATTCCCTACTCCATTGCGCCAACGAATTTAACAGCTATGAATAACCAAGTTCAATGCGAGGAAAATGTAACATTGAATATATGTGTTACATTTTGTCTCTATGTATTCTGTGGTAAGTAAACAGATGTGTATGCATGTCCTGTTTGTCATGTCGAATTATGAAATGGATATATTATGGCAGTTTTAAGAACAAATCCAGTTTAGGGTAAGTATTGTCACATTAAGGTAGATAATTTATTGTCTTTTATTTTAACGTAAACCAGAGTGAACGAAGCTAGCATCACAAAGAAAGATGTCATTAGCAAATGGAGAAGTTGAAACTGCAATTAAAAGTTCTAATACACTTCGTGGAATATGACAAGTTGAACGTAACACAAATTTAGACTTTTGACAATTTTTATTGTAAGTATCAAAAGTCGTCACTTGCAGGGGCGATTCGAACCTACAAGCATAAGGTTTCCTACTTCAGCAAGTTCCTCAGGATTGTATTTCATTCGGCATCATATGTCTACATTACGCGAAAGTGTAGGTTTTTATAAATTTTCCGAACGGACTTACTGACTGAAGTCGCCCAGCATCAAAATTATCTCCACATTTTCAGCTTCTGTGGAATAAGAAAGGGAAAACAGCTACATGAACTTGCAATAATGTTAGCGGTATAGAACTTGCCTACATTAAATACTGTCCAGCATAGCCCTCATGGACAAAGTCTTTCAGACTCTTAGTTATTGTGCCTTTGATGCTGATGAGTGTGGGATCGAACCCCATATTTTCCAACATTTTTTTACTTTTCCAGCTAAGTCGGAACGTTACATTTTCGTTCTCTACTAATTGTAAATTTCGTTTACATTCAAAATAAGACAAATTGTGGTTGAATTTATTTGAATTAATGTTTGTATAATGAAGAAGCGAATAAAGCCAGTACGGGAAGAAAAAAACTATTTTTAAACATTATCAATAATAATTGCTAGGAAAGACTAAACAAACAGCTGAGCTTCTAACGATGGGACATTTATTTTTGGCTAAACTCTTCCAAACCACTCTCTTCAATTGTCCCCCACGGACTTGAACTCACGTTTACGCGCACCAAGAAGTAAGAAATATTTTCTGTAACTCTATGCACAAGCTTATTCGGCAAAACAATGTATAGTATAGCTCCCGACATTTATGTATACGTTGGATCAGGATTTCTAAACCTGGGGGTCACAACTCCTAAGGTGATTGCGAGACGAGTTGTAAATATAAATATAATTTTGGTTTTGTAAGCTAAAATCAATAAATTTCAGAGAAGGTATTTTATTTTACTTGTTTTCGTAAGTACCAAAGATAGTCTAATTAGTTAAATAGTTTTTCTTTAATATAGTTAGGATATTTATTACCAAATCAGCAAATCAACGGTCAAGTTTTCAAATGAAATGCAAATATTACAGAAAATAAAAAAGTACATAAATATTTAAAACGTTACGAAAGATTGCACAAGTTTACTAGGCTAGCGCAAACTCTGAGCCTATTTTGATTTAACAAGTTTCAAAATATCCTGTTCAATTTTTGTGATACATTTTCAGTCAAAAGTTAGGTTCCCATCCTTCCATGCCTGGCGCTCTGCGGTGCACTCAGCCTCCTATCAAACTGAGTACCAGAGTGTCCTTGGGAAGGTAAAGGCGGTAGAGCGTGGGACTGACCACTCCACCTGATTTCGTTCCGTAGGTTGAGAATATATGAAGCGCTACCTCCACATCCTCCATGTGCCGCTCACGTCCCGTGTGTATCGCACAGGGAATAGCTCTACATTTACTTTTATTGATTCGTGTAACTGGGAATCAGACTGGTAAAAGCGGTAAATTTGCTACAATTGCTCAAAAAACGCACTTTCGCCACTGAAAATAGTTTTGCAAAACACACTTTTAACCCCCTTTTGGTGGTCCAAATTAGAAAATGAAGTAGATGGAGATCGATATCGAGAGATGCTACAATATTTTATAAACAGAAATCGGTACCTGGCTTAATTTCTTGGTACGAAATTAATAAAATTAGACAAGGAAAGTGGTCTCCTGAATTTGCTTTTCCCATAAGCGAGATTCACTTTTGAGTTTGAATTCCGGAAAAGTCGATTACGATTGAATCGACAGAAGGCAATAAATGCCAAAAATATGAAAATCCACTTTATGCCGGATTTGATATCTGGAAGGAATGGCATCTATACAATACCCAAAGAAAGCAAAAAAAAAAGTTAGTAAAGCCTTGAAAAATAGGTGCGAAATAAAGATGGGAAAAAATAGCGTAGCCGGTAATTTTTCTGCTACATGGGGTAAATTGCTATAACTGCTACAATCGATGAAAAATAGCAGTTACTGGCTTAACTGCTATTTTTCTCCGAAGCTTGTTAATTGTAAAACGCATTATTTCCTGTTTTCCAAACAAACAGAACTGTTGGGAGAACGGAACAAAATGGCAGAGAATTGTCTGCGGAGAGGACAACCATGGCGTGTGAACACTATGTAATTAGTAGCGTCTGTTACCCGTATACGGAATTGATATAAAGAGCTCTCAGAAAGCACTGGGTGATAGTTGGCTACGTGAAGTAATGAATAAGGCGTTGTAATGCATTGGTCCCGGGTTCGATACCAGTTCATCGCAAGTTTTTATTTTTAAAATGGTTTATATTTTATTTATATTTTAAATAGGTTATTTTGAGTTGTTATTGTTTAATTTGCTTTATAGCTTGATTTGTATTTATTGTAATTTTTTCCGTGTATTCTGATTCTGTAGTCTAATTCAGATTTAATAAAATGATAAAAAAAGGGTAAGGCATTCGACTTGTGATTCAATGGTCCCGGGTTATGTACTCCTTCACCTAAAGTTGTTTTTTATATTATTTTTAAGGGAATCTATTTTTAACTTTGTACTTTCGAAGGAAAGCTCTGGTTTTGCGATT
Organism: Lepisma saccharinum; assembly: GCA_022664845.1. Lineage (NCBI taxonomy): Eukaryota > Metazoa > Arthropoda > Insecta > Zygentoma > Lepismatidae > Lepisma > Lepisma saccharinum. The sequence continues at coordinate 25,914 of JAGDQP010012579.1, forward strand.
ACACTTTTTTCTTCCTTTGAGGCAGTGAAAACAGTACGCACATTAAACAGTCCATAAAATTCACAAACATAGTTTAGACAAAATGAACCAACAATTTGAAGAAGGGAACAAACGCTAAAAGTTCAAAATTCAGTTTTTTACTGAAAACGCACTTCAATTTATACCTGCTCATCATAAGAAAGAAGAACAGAACGATAGCCAGTTATAGAATGATTTATTTGGCATTAGAAATATTAGTCAGTTTGAAGAAGGGAACAAGGCCACTAGAGTCTCAAAACAAGAAGGTCTACTTTCGAATGTCTGAGAAAACGACGATTCAGTCGAGTATGCAATAAAAGAGAACATCATAACTGACTTTACCAAACTTCTACGAGCCCTTGGTCACTAATTTTATTAAATTTCCTAATACGTTTACCTGGTGCGTAAATATGAAACCGGAAATTATGTACGGAAGAGACACAGTGATTGGATGACAATGCGAAGAACTATTTTATTCGAAGTATTGGCCATCGCTTGCGATACATTTCTGCCATCGTTCCGGCAATTTGTGGATGCCAGACCAGAAAAAGCTGTACCTCTTGTGCTGCATCAGTCATCAAGCCATTTTCGTAAGATGTGAAGCGCTGGTCAGCAAGTGCCTGTCCCATGGATGCAAATAAGTGAAAATCGGAAGGCGGCAAGTCTGGTGAGTAAGCCGCATGCGAAAGGATTTCTCAGCCAAACGTCGCAATCGTTTTCTTGACCGGTTTTGCTGTGTGGGAGGGTGCATTATCGTGAAGCACAATCACTTTATGTTGTCTTTGGTCATATTCTGGTCGTTTTCCACGCAAAGCTTGATGCAAATCGATCATTTGTTGTCGGTAACGTTGGGTATTAACGGTTTCGCCAGGTTTCAGCAGTTCATAATAGATCACTCCCTTCTGATCCCACCAAACACAAAGCATTGTCTTCCGTCCATAACGGTCTGGTCTTGCAGTCGATGTCGCTGGTTCTTCTGCAGTTACCCATGATCTTTTACGCTTAGGATTCTCGAAATAGATCCACCTTTCGTCACCAATAACAATTCAATGGAGAAATGACTTCCTTTTGTACCTGGCGAGCAGAATTTCGCAAGTAGTTTTTCGGGTTTTCTGCTGTCGTTCAGTCAATGCATGTGGAATCGATTTTCCCACCTTCTGAATCTTGCCCATGGCTTGTAAACGTATAGAAACTGCTTCTTGTGTCACATTTAATTGATCCGCGAGTTGTTGTTGCTTTTGAGCGTCATCCTCAACCAACAAAGTTTCCAATTCGCTGTCTGCAAACTTTCTCGGTGGTCTTCCACATTCTTCGTTTCTCACGTCAAAATCGCCACTTTTAAATTTTGTAAACCACGCATAGCACTGTGACTTACCAAGAGAATGATCACCGTAAGCTTCGACAAGCATGCGATGCGATTCTGCAGCAATTTTCTTCAAATTGTAACAAAAAATCAATGCTGTCCGCACATCGTAGTTTGTAGGTACAAACTGCGCCATGTTCAACGCTATTAAACACTACACTATGACATGAAACTTGTCTGGTTGGGAGTTGCAAATCGTTATCAGCAGTCAAAACAAGCAAGTAGCGCCAAGGACGCAGTTTTACGGTAACCACAGTGACAGCTAAGGCCGTCTATGCACAAATTCCGGTTTCGTATTTACACATTACATACATACACTTTTACTTTTAACCATTATTTTCAGTAGTGTGTAGAGAAAGTTTGTTTATTTTTAATATGTTTAGGTAAAAGACCATGAGAGTCTAGTTATTATAGGCTGCCATATTTGTTACGTCTACTGGCCTGAATTCTGCCCGCTAAGACATTTTCAAATTTCGTCTGGAGACGAAATTTGGAACAATGCTAATAATTGGAATCTTGTACAAAAATTCTTACTTGTATCTTTGCCGATGAGTAAGCGAAAGGAATGGAATAAGAAAACAATAATACAGGTCATAATATCAGTTAGAGAAAAGAAGATAGGATACAAATTTGCAGTAAAGACTTATTCCATTCTCTTTACCTACATCCACCTTGAAAGATTACGTCAAGTCTGGAATTCCAGCTGAAGATTGCGTTATAAGAAAAAACTGGAGTAAACCCGTTTTGACGAACGATATTGAGAAACAACTTGTTGCTTATTGTTTGGAAATGGAATCTCATTTTATGGGCTAACGCTTTTAGATCTCAATTAATCGAATGGTTTACCAGCTTCCAATAAGAAACAATCTTCTTATGATGTCATGAAGAGTGCGTATCTATGAAATTTTTATAATACTTTTATCTGTGACGAGTGGCGTCATTTCAGTTTTTGCTTGAGGCGGGGCGGGGGTGGGTGGGCGAGATCCTCTTTGCGCTCCTACATATTTCCAAGCGTAGTCCTTATTTTATACTCTGCATATACGTAATCAGTGATTCCGCCAGACCCTTCTGTGCGGAAGTACTATTCACTGTTAAGGAGTAATGCGCATGCGCGAGGATGGCTCAGCTCGTCCTGTCACTAGTCGCAAGTTATTATACTAATTCAGCATGAAACAATTAAGCTTCCCCCTACCGACCGTACCCACTGCTTTATACTTTCCTGATTTAATCGTGTTTCGATGTACTGTTTCTTCTCCACCAGTAAATCCAAGCTCCAATAATTACATAGAATAGTTTTACAACATTTATGGTAGGAACTAAACTATCTTCGTCCATATCTTTACTGCACACGTAATAGCATACAGGTTAATCTAAAATATTGTTTGAAATTTCTTTTTCACAGACGGGAATAACTAACTCGTATTTAGATACGTTTTCATACACTGATATTTTTAATTGTTAACAGATATTTACATATAGCAACTTTTGCTATCACTGTTACGGAATAAAAGCAGTTTTGCACATTTGTAGGGCGAAATTTCTGTTCGTGGATAGAAGGGAAAAAATTGAATTTATTACTTAGGCCCCCTACTTGTAACTTTCGAGTTCATTGAGCATACATTTCTTGTAAATAGCATTCATTTGAAGGTTTCTATTGCGCTTTTCTTCATTTTCTGGTCGATTTATCCATTCTTACGTCTCAGCACTTAAAAATGTGCAGACGTTTTTCCATATGTTTGAAGAAGGAAACAAATCCACCAACGTTTTTTAACTCTACAGGAAAAAATACAATACTTGTAAACTGTCTGAGCAGTACGAAAGTATCAGAAGACCGTTTTGAATATTCAGTAGCAATATTGTTTCTTTTCAATAAATAATAAACATATTATGCAGTTTTTGTAAATTTCCCACAAAACAGCTTTTTGTATTTGTTTCCTTCTTCAAACTGACTATTCAATTTAGTTTAGGAAAATTATTCTCACTATCAAAACTTCAGGTAAAACTTTCGTTTTTACAGGACTGTTTCTCAGTAACACGAATTGATAAACAACATATATATATATATATATATATATATATATATATATATATATATATATAATTTGAATTTATTTTTCTCTCTTTTGATTTACATGTTTTTATACAGATTAAGTGGATCACATAAGCTGTGAGTATTCCATTACTTTTGCATGACATTAAAGGCTTGACTTACCATAGTTAGAATGATCCGATTTAGGTCACATATGCGCCGTTTTGTTCGATAACGTGTTGCCATTTGGAAGGTAATATCATGATGCCTCTCTCATAGAAGCCCTTGTCCCTATTGGCTAAAAATTGAGACAGTCGATTTTCATAAGCCTCTCTTGAAGCGAATTTTTAACCAGCAAACGTGTTCGCCATGGGCAGGAACAGATGGTAATCACTCGGTGCCAGGTCCGGACTATAAGGTGGAAGCATAAGAACCTCCCAACCAAGCTCCCGGAGCTTCTGGCGAGTCACTATCGATGTGTGTTGCCTGGCGTTGTCCTGGTGCAAGACAATGCCTCCCCTATTGGCCAAAGCTGGGCGCTTCTGGGCGATTAATGCCTTCAGACGGTCCAATTGTTGACAGTAAAGTTCCGAGCTAAGAGTTTGGCCGTAGGGGAACAGCTCATAGTAGATAATTCCCTGCCAATCCCACCAAACACACAGCAAAACCTTCCTGGCCGTCAATCCTGGCTTGGGCACCGTTTTCGCGTGACGTTGTCGTAAGTGATCCACTTTTCATCACCAGTCACCAACCGCTTCAGAAATGGGTCGCTTTTGTTGCGATTCAGCAGCGATTCGCAGATGGAAATTCGGTCCATGAGGTTTTTTTGCGTTAACTCGTGTGGCACCCATACATCAAGCTTCTTTGTGTATCCAGCCTTATGCAAATGGTTCCACACGGTTTTTTGTGCAATGTTTAGCTCTTGGGCAATCGAAACAGTGCTTACATGACGGTCGGACGCGACAATGTCCATGATTTTATCGACATTTTCGACACGTGGCCTTCCAGTGCGTGGTACATCTTTGACGTCAAAATTACCGGAACGGAATCGACGAAACCAAAATTGCGCGTGATTGGCTGTTACAGTATCAGGACCATAAACACTATTCACATTTGCAGCCGCCTGGCTTGCGTTTTCGCCTTTATCGAAGAAAAACTGTAAAATATAGCGTATTTTCTCTTTGCTAGTGTCCATTTTGACGCGCGCTCACACAACACTGAGTCAACTCATCACAACTCTCTGAACAGTGTTTGTAGTATGCAATCTCATCGTTTGAACGCCATCTCGTTGAACTCGATCGGACTTATACAACGCGAGCTACAGATCACTGAAGCCATCTATTGGCAAAATAATGGATTACTTTTTACTACACCAGATATATATATATATATATATATATATATGTGTGTGTGTGTGTGTGTGTGTGTGTGTGTGTGTGTGTGAGTGTGTTGAAGCCTTCAGGAGGCAATTCAATACAACGTTAAATAAATCCGCTTATTACAAAAAAGAAAATTACTTCTGGAGGTCAGCGGGCAGAAGGCATAGTACAAGGGGGTAGCGGCATGAAAAAGGTTGGGATACGCTGCGTTGGAACGATTCCTGCTCATGCCATGTGGGCTTTATGGTGGACAAACACCGTGTGCGCATGGACGGAATTAGTAGAAATACCCAGGGGGGGGAGCAATACAATTCATTTTATGGATAACAAATTGCAAAGCTATCGTTTAGAATGAAACATCATAAATGATTGAGGGACAATGAAAATGCATGTGCGTGCGTTTTCTCGGCGTTGTCCCGTTTTCTCCCACTTTCTTCATTCCACCAATTAATCCCATCATCATGCATCCGGCCTGAGTCAAAGTTGCCTAAAAGGCCTTGAAACTAAAATCAATAATGTATGCACGCACTGTCCTTTATTCTGGAAACGGAATAGAAAATGGGACACGAGCTTTATCTCCAAACAATGATTCGCGAGATTGGCAATGTGTAAAATATATGTGCGCAGAGTTCGAACTATAAGTAACACCGTCAATCGTCTATTCTTCAACTGGTAGTTTGGTCTTGTTGTTAACGCACGGAGACACAAATTCAGATGTCTTCAGTTCAAATCCCGGCCGGGTAACACATTTTTTCTTCTTCTTTTCGTTCAAAATGTATTTTTCTAAGTTCAAATTTATTATTAATATTTTTTTTTGCATTTTTCGTAGATTATATACAATACAATTAGTGAACAAAAAAATTACTATGGTAACGTCAAGTTTAGCTACTTAAAGGTAGGATGTATATCAACCCACCAGGGCAGGATGCACACCGAGCGAAGCGAACCGGGACGTGTATCCGAATTGAGCTGGGCGGCACGAGACGTGGCGGGGGGGGGGGGGGGCGCAGAACCCCGTTAGCGGCGTGCTTACGCAAACGTGCTGTTTACGTACAAGTGCTGTTAACATTTTATTCCACATTGTTCCTATGTGGGCTCTTCTTAGACGGGAGCCAGGTCAAGTGATTCGTGAAAACAACAACCGCCCACTTTGCCAGAACTTGTGAGATACTTCGTGGCTCGTGAGTTCACTTAGCTACTTTGTTAAAATATTGTTACTGAAGATGTTCAATAACTGTACTGGAGGGGTATTCGAAGTAAAGTCATAATTTATCTTCATGATAGGAAAATTATTCACATCTGAAAAACTATTTCATGCAGCAAGTTTTGCAGACGTCCGCCATAAAGAGCTTTTTAAAAAGACATCATTATCAAGCTGTCAGTGTTCTTTTTCATATATATCCACTAATGACAGAGTTTACTTCCATAATATTCAATGCTGTTCTACAGGGAATATACAACTGTCAGTTATCGGACATTTCATTGCAACAACAACAATAACAATAACAATAATAATAATAATAATAATAATAATAATAATAATAATAATAATAA
>JAGDQP010012580.1:0-40539 GCA_022664845.1 Lepisma saccharinum
CTGTGTATTCTTTGAAATTTTAGGGTTGGCGGCCATTTTGAATCCAAGATGGCGATCTTTTCAAAATATCGGAATTTTTCCTTTATCTACTTATCATCCTCTACCTTCATACCAAATTTCATGTTTCTAGCTTACTCCAAACACCCTAAACAATATGATGAGTGAGTCAGTCACCAGTCAGTGAGTGAGTGAGTGTCAGTTAGCCTAAAATGTGCAATTTCAGGGGTCCACAACTAGAACATAGTTTGAGATACGAATATGAAATTTTGTACATCTGCACATATTTACCATATCTCCTTAACGGCAAGAGCTCATATTCCTATCTTTAACATCTTATTTCTTACGGGGCCCCCAAATCGTCGATTTTGCCATAAACTCTTGTTCCTGTATAACATGCTTCTGGCAGTGCTGACGTTTTCTGACGTGAAGAACTTGGCTCATGCACTGCCGTGCATGTTGATATTAATAGTTATCAAAACTTTAGACTGCAATGTACAGGAAACTAAGTTGTTTTGAGCTGTGACAGTATTCTTGTCGGTGTTCGAAACACTGGCGAGAAAGCTTGTTAGTAACCAGATCCTTAGTGTGTAGGCTGTGAAAGAGAATTGGGAAACATATGAGTGACGCCCGTTCAGTCACCAAAGAAAGCTAAAAATTGACCATAAATTAGCGTCCGGCTTGCTAGTTGGGAAACGTTCTAACTATGACTATTAGATTAGTTTTAGAAATATGTGTATTCCCATTAAAATGATAACATTGAAGACGATGTAGTCATACGTTTTCAGTATGGTAATACTTTTACATAATATTACAATATGTTGTACATGATATTACAGTATAACAACAACTAAATATCAGGGAGGGTGAAAGCTAGAGAGAAACGAGAATAACCTGATTAGATTATAATTGTTTATACATGGAGGGAAGTTCCTGATAGGCACAGGGTGGGTTGAAGAAGTTACAAACCCTACAGTTCACAAAAAGAACTAATCGCTTCTGTTTTCAGTTATTTTATCATAATTAGCTGGGTTCCTTGTAAATATCAATGGTATTGGGTATTGTAACAGTGATACACCACTTCTACATAGTATAACTTTATTGTTACATGTCTACAATATATACATTAATGATTTACAAATTCAGTCACAGTCATAAATCAAAATCAAATGCAGACAGGGGCAGCAATTTTTGTTTATAATTTATTTTAAATTTTCGAATTCTTAACACTGTTATGTAAACTTGAAACTTGTTTATTTTTATGTCAGTTAATCATCTCTTACATGATAATCTTTTTATATTCGATACCTCCAAAATTTAAAGGAACTACATATAAACTTATATTTTTTCCAGTTTGTGAAAAATTGCAATTTATACTCATTTAATGAACATTGCTTTATATAGCGTTAAAACGTTGTTTTAATTGCTTTTATTAACTATCATGATTTTACCTTTTCAAAAACATTCTTAACTGACTTAAAACTAGAATATATTTTCACTAGACTTTAAATATTTGATTTGGAAATTAAAAGACATTTAGCTAGCACCAAAATTCAAATTTGAATAACTAAAAAAAAAAAAAAAAAAAAGAGTTTCAAAAACTGAAATGTATTAAGTATGGTTCAAATCAAGTTGTAAACTGAGTGTAAAAATGCCTATGTCATCTCACAATAAATGTCAACCTACATATTTCAATATTATTTATTAAATCATTAAATATAGGATTGGAAAAGTGCACGGTATGATCGCAATATTGTATCCTAAATCACTCATTCGAAACATAAAAGCTCAAATAGATGTACAAGGTATTTAAATATTTTATCTATAGCTTAAAGGTTTTCATAATTCATCAGCATAAATCACTTTTATTCATTTTGTCACACGTTGTCAATCACCCAATCAGGATGAATATTAATAAAATATGAAAGAATTTACCAAACATTCTATTTGACTTCACCAATGTAGCCAGGCTTAATTCTACATTGACAAGATTTAATCGAAACTAATAGTACTGTATGTAATTTCTTCAGAATAAATTACTTTGCATCTGTTCCAGTCAAGTTTGAATAGTATTTCGGTGTTTTCAGAGGTCAACAGAGCTATAAGAAACTCGAATCATTTAAGTTTCAAACAAATATATGAATAATTGAAGGAATAATTTATTGTAAATCATTTGTATTTCCTTGGTTGAAATATTAATATGAAGCGTAACAAAGTCTATTTGAACAAACAAGCGTAGAGACAGAACAATTTATAACATAATGATGTAGAAAAGACTCTTTCCTTTTGCACTACCATAGCAGTGAAATCAGTTCTGTTAATGGTTTCTCATCCTTTTGCATGGTTTAAGATCAAATTTTCTCTCATATACTATAAACTATCTTGGAATGACGTAAACATTATTCAGGTACGCGTTAAAACAAAAGTAATTATACACTTATATGAACATAACTACCAACAGAACTCATATTCCACATAAGCTCAATCATCCACTGAATACAAATTAGAATATATTCAGATTCTTTTGTTAGAATGCGTTTGTCATGCAAATAAAGGAAGTGGAATTCGTAAGCTACATTACGATAAATGCAAACCAGGTCTTTGCCCAGAATTTTGTTTAAATTCAGATTAGGTGTGTGTAATAATACAATATATAAGCTTCATCAAGAAAAATTCTACAAGGAATGTCAATATTGGTACATTCGTATAGAATAACATTTTTTTAAAATCAACTTTTATAATTAAAAATAACGGAATGACAATTATGTAGCTCAACTCCAAAAACAAAAAAGCAAACATACTTTAAGCTTTTGAGACCCTGTAATATATAATACCACTGGAATGAAAGTTATACAGATTTTTGAAACGAAGTCGAAAATGTTGCTGGTGGGTTAAATACCATGTACACACTTAAATTTAATACGAAAAGTTTCAACTTAAAGCATATTCAAATAAATATCTAAATTTGGACAGTGATACAAGTATTTAACATAACTTAATGAGTATTGGTAAAAGTACATTTATATGACTCTATAATATTTATAATTTTTATTCGAATTTGAAATTCTTAAATATAAGAGCTTCATTTTGAGAATTTGGAGGTGTTTATGTATGATGAAAGAACTGTGTATATTTCGCCATTGTAACACTACTAGGATAAATTTGATTATTATAAAATATATTTTGCACTTATATTGGTCTAAGTGTTGGAATTTCTCACTTGCTGCTTTGACTTTCTAGGCTTCATAGTTCAACTTGATTCTCAAAATTGACCTCAAAAGTTTTGTCGTTCGAATTTAGATAAATTGATGTAAAGACAGAAAAATTTGAATTGAATTGAATTTATTTTAAGGTCTTTAGGCATCTGAGACTCAGCCCGATGAGTAAATTTGAATTTCAGAAGGTAGAAACCATCCGTTAAAAATATATGGATGAGTAATTGCTATGTAAATATCAACCCACAGAGTGAGATAACATTGAAAAGCATAACAACTTGTTTATTTCATATACACCGTGATATATTATCTCAAGGGTTCTTTGTCTTTGTCTTTGGAACGTTCCATTTTCAAAATTTTTATTTCAAAAGCTTATTGGAATAATGATAATCAAAAGAAAACGTAATCCAATCTATATTTGACCATTGATGATAAATTCTGGAGCTCCATGCGAGAGCTTTAAATGTCACAGTACTAGATTGACTTAAACTATTCCAACATTGTACCATTTTGGTCGCCTACATATCAAAATGTTACACAATCAGTTGCACTTCTTAGCTTCTCAAATAAATCACACACAGGCATCAGTAATGGGGAAGCAGAATAACCTAACCTAACCTAATATTGAGACAGAATTTGACTGAGAAACTTTGCAAGTGAATTCAACACCAAAATGTTTATTTTATCTAGCACTAGAAGAAATTAATTTTTGGGTTCCAAGTTGGAACCTTTATACCTCGAAAATGAAGCGGAATTTAATAAATTATAAAGATAACATTTTTACTTGGTATAGTGTCAGGAATTCACCTGAAAAGCTTCTCACTGTGTAGCAGATTAGCTTAACTAGATTTTTATGAATGTCACATTGATTTGTGTGTAGCTCTCTGAATTATAAGTGAAGGTGGGTTTGTTTTCTTTTAAACAATCTCCTTCAATAATGTTCCACTTAATATTAAACAAAGAAATCACTTTGGGTATACTGTAAAACTTAAATATTATACTCTCTTACTGTTGAACAGCTGAACATTGAATAAATATTTAGTTGCATTTTCCAAAACATATTGAATTTTTTTCGATGTAAATTAACATATTCTAAAGTTACTTGTTCGAATTTATATATATATATATATATATATATATATATATATATATTGGTTTTCAGATCACGAAAAAGTGAAACTTTTCTTATCTTATAGACTGGTGAATAATATTTAAAAGCATTCCAAAGTATTGTAATATAAAATCTCCCTATGTAACATTAGAACACGGAACGCCGTAGAAGAAAATAGTTATTTTTTATTTCTCTGTAAATATTCTGTATTTGTAAACAGTGAAAGCATTAATTTATATCCTGTAGTTCGAAGCTTCTGTAATGAAACTGATAGTTTCTCAGTTACATATACATCGAAACAAATATTGAAAAGGTACTTATATGTACTAATATATTTAAAAAAAAAACGTGTCTAATATTTTGTTTTAAATTTTAATATTTTCCCCCCTCAAAATTAAAATCTATAAAATTTCACGATCGTGAATGTTATTTTGATATTATTTTTCTTTCTGGAAAAGCAAATAATTTGAAGACTGGCTGAATTAATTCTTTTTGTCTACATATAATTAGACTATTTTTTTCCTTAGGGTAAAAATACGTAGGCATTGTAAATCGATAACTGTCAATACTTCTACATCTTTCTTAATTTTTATATATAGCATATCTACTTTCTACAAAGCAATTTTGGTATCACAGCAGTGCGTTACAAAATCTTTTTTTTTCATAACTTTTATATTTATATATGGTACACACACTTACGCACACAAACAAAAAGAGAAACACTTCTTTTTCCACCATAGTACACAATAAAAACCATCATTCTATTTTGGGAGTAGACAATACAATAATTGTTTACAATAATGCAGGTGACTTCTTTTTTAATTAGTATTATTATTATTAAAGACATATTGGCACAATCAAGAGAAAATATGTTCCTTATTCACAAAATATCATATCTCAAAAACTTGAACATCTCATAACACACACTTTGTTTTCTTTACAACTTTTATGTAATACATTTTTTATTCAAATATTTTAATAACATATATTCACAATTAGTATGTTGTTATTAAAACAAGTATTTGTTTTAAAAATTCATTTAGGATTGTAGCTATATTTCAAAATGTTGACGATTGTTGTTTCCAATCGAGCACGAATTTACATTCACATACATGCTTTATCTTGTTATTTTTTATGATTTCATTTTAACAAAATCTTTGGATTATAATGTTTTGTAAAGTGACTTTTAAAAAGAAACTAAATTGCATATATTTTAATTTTGTTTAGTGTTGATGACAAATTAATTACTGTTTATAACTATTTAAAATTTGAAAACATAGTAACTATAACAAGAATTCTAACAATATAAGCTAAACACATTGGAGGGAGTATTTTTCAACAGTAAACTATAATAATCCTTAGTTTCTGTTTGAAACTTATACATCGTTCAGAATAAAAACAAGATACAATTGATATTCACTGAGAACATGAAATATACTGACCTACATCATCATTCATTCAGTATCTTTATCATCATCTTTTTCGTATCTTCTTTATTCACACCATTTATTTATAACATATTTTGAATTATAATAATTATTCATAAAAATAATTTCTAAAGCTATCTAAATATAACTGTATCACTCACTAATATCAAGAGCTATTTTTTAAAAAAACAACAACACACATTTCTCATTTGGATCTTGTGATCATGACCTGTAAAAAAGGAATTCTAATTCTAAACGTTTTGTTCCTAAACAAAATTTACGATTACTGTTATACAGAAGGAAAGTCATGAAGAATAAAGAAAAAAAAGTGGTCCATTTCTGTTAATAGTTTGGTATTTGTTGAACAGAAATGTCGAAAGTCGCAATAATTACTCTCTGATACAACGTTACCTTTAACATTACATTTTAAGACATTTTAACCATCTTCATATAGAAGCCCAAGAATTTTTGCAACAATTTGTGCTTTTTCCCTTTCATTTTAAACCATCTTATAGAAAATGGTAAGTAACATCTAGTTCTAACTCCTATTAGGATAATTCTTCAGTATGAATGTCTTGTTTTGAACCGGAACTGTCACAGTACATAGCAACCTGTTTGCTCTTTTCTCACTAACGAAGCAATTTTACTACTAAATTACTTTTTCAGGGTTGAGCAAAATCACCTGATGGTTTCCAAATTAGAAGTTTAGACATTATGGTTTGACAGCATTACGTATTTTTTTTTGTCTTCACGTTTAGTTCGCCATGAAGCACTCGGCTACAAAGGACTGCATCGCTTGTATCGACCTATCTTCAAAAAGAAAATCTCTTACGATTTTCGTAGGCAGTTCAATCAGCGTGATGCTGTAATAGTTGTTAGAGCTATGAAAAGAAACTTTTCGTTACTAATACTCTTCGAACAGTAGAAACTTCAGCTCGGGTGTTAAATACAGTCACCCATTTCGAAGATCTATTGTCAAGCAAGAGGCAACTTTCAACTTGCCAAAGTGAAGTATTAATTGGGAATTACATTTCGATTCCCTCAAAGTTCAGGTGATTTATTCACTTACAAATCAACATAAATAACGAAAAAGATGAAAACTATGCAGCTTTGCAAAATGTACCGAATGGAAGCGTTGAAATGTTAAACGTGTGTTCTGTTCAGATGATGTACATGTCAATCTTGATGATGCGGTGAACAGCCAATAGTTCCTGTTGAGAAACAATTTTGTAGATCATTGGTACACCAGAGAAAGATCTTTGATATCAATTATTGCCTGTTTTAATTCATCTTTAACCAAGATCACGAGTTTCTACACAATTCTGTAGCACAGAACGAAGTGGTAGAGTGTGTAATGGTTCCGGTTCGAAAACAGCACCTGTGCGTACTGAAGTAAAACCAAAATAGAAGTAACAATATATAAAAGAATGTTTTAATTTCCACATTTACCCCCTTTTATAAAACAATAGGAACAAACTGAGAATTAAATAACTGCAATTAACAATTTAACGACTTTCTTTTGTCGTATATTCAGGTACAAATCTGATTATCCTATCATATATGTATAAATATTTAATATTTCGTTTTACTTTTCTGGAATGTCTCATAACTTGTTCATGGTATATCTATACGTAATATGAAGCACAAATAAAGATACATTTATCAGGAAAACATTCTTAATCACCATGTTTCATCAATCTATCAATCCAGTCACATTACATATACATTAACACTCGTTACTAGTTTGTATTTTTTTGTCTTTATCAAGAAGTTAAGTTACTAAAGATGTAATAAAAAATATGTACAATTAACTTACTAATGAATGCAGAAACGTCTACTTCGACGCTTGTATTCTTACATGTACTGAAGACAATAAACCCTTGTCGAATTCCGAGTCATCAATTAACAAAGTAATTTACTTTTAAACACTCCTTCAATCGATTTGTGACTTTTTTGCTATTAATTTTAATGTGGTTGGTAACTGTTTATTTTTGTGCATGATGGTCATAATCAACACATTCAACATCTGTAAAAGCACAAAAAACATACATACGTACGCACACATTCATTTACAAGTACACAAATGTACATACTGGTATATACACACGCGCGCACGCACACATATACTCAAGCATACACATAAATACTCATGTCTGTTTGTTTATTTTTTGGCGCTAAATTGTACTTTATGTACGCCACGCTGACATCACTGCACTATGAAATAAAAAAAACAAAATATCGCTGATAAAAGCTAACAGACGAAACATACACACTTAAAAACACACACATGAAGAGAGAGTGAGAGAACACGCGCACACAAACATTGTTGTTTTTGTTCAATGCTTCTTCATTCGAATGAAGTTGTTTTCTGAAAACTGAACAGGGTTACACTTTTGTTTGTAGTTACGATATCTTCTTCTGTTGAAGTCCGTACCTTTTGGCTATAGTTTTTTTTACAATTTCTTTTCAGAACACGAAACACACATTAACACCATTTTCTTTTTATTTCTTCCCACCAGCACTGTTAATAACGTTTCACTTTGTTTATTGCCTGAGATCACTTGAATCACAAGTGTTTATAATAATTGTTTATGATTTTCTCTTCCTCCGTTGTTTGACGTTCCCTTGAAAGTTGTTGTTGCGTTCTGCTTTGGTTGAAGACAGAGAAGAATATAGAAAAGAGAAAGAAAGACAGGTAACAATGAAAGTGAGAAATATATTAATTAGTTAGTTACAAGAATACAGAAAAAAAGAAGAAACGACTCTATTCCAGTTTAGGATAAGTATATTTCCTTTACTTCTATATTTGACCAATCTTCACGATTTTCGTAGTGGTGTTTTACTTCACTTAGGTTAGGTTAGGTAAGACAAAGTAGGTTCGGTTAGGTTAGTTTCACTGTGCTTATCCTAAACTGGATTTGTTCCGAATAAACAAGTTATGTGACAAAATAGCTTGTGTTATTATTATTTTTTATTTATTATTTAGATTTCTGCTCGTTCCAGACTTTTGGGTTGAAATTGTATTGTTGCGTATTCAGTCCTTGAGATGTTAGTCTTCTGCGGTCTGTGAGTTTTCATAGAGCCATGGTTGCTACTTTTGGGAACTTGAAGATCAGCATAAAGGATTTCCTTTTGACCATGAGGTGGTCGTCCTCTATTCCCATTTTCTTTCATCTGAGGTAAGTAAAAAACGAGAAAAAAGAATAGAAAAAAGAAAATGTCCAACAAAATCTACTGATGTCTAAGAAACCAAGAAAGAAAAGGTAATAATATCAACAAAAATGAAACTATGATGCAAAAATTTTGTACACGTGCTGTACAAATGTTAAAGTTTCTTTTTAAAATACTTTATACAAATTACCCTATCGTACAAAAATAAAATGTAATTAAATATATTTTGATTTGTTCTTTGACTTTAAAAAATAAAACTTTTAAAATGTATTAACAAAATATTCTGCGTGCAACGTTCTAAAACTAAAACTATTGTATTTTTTTTATCTTATGGTATGGCATTTATGAAAAATAAGAAAATGGTTTTAATAGTACAGTGCATAATGCTTGGTGCAGTAAGACACAATTTCGTGCGTGTTAAATGTGGTTTATTCCTAATGCTATGAATAAAAAACACAGTTTGGAATTCATCTTTCATTATAGGAGTTCAAACTTAATGTTTAACATTTGGCGTAAGTTTACTTAATCACGTATGAGATTAAATCCAAGAGGACAATGTATGGTTCATCAAGACATGTCACTAGTTTATCTAAGAACTGTATATATATATATTTGTTAATTAAATATTGCAGTAAAAAGAGGTTTTGCTGAATGGTAACTTTTAAATGTAAAGTGTCAACCTGAATATCGCCTTTGGCCCAAAATGCAACAAGTAATTTAGTGGAAATGACTAAGAAAATGGCTTTTTAAACATGTGAACTCATTATTTACAGGATCATTTAAGTTGCCAGATGGGAAACTTTATTTACGATGTATTGTTGAATTTCTCATCAAAATACAATAAAGTGTAAAATGTTATCAGAAAGTGTTTTTTTCTTTAATTATTTTACAATTTAAAGATGAATAGTGTCAAAATATGTAAATGTGTGCGAAATGAACCTAAAAGAATAGCGTTTCTTTCATCTGTATACAAAATGTTTCCTCTTTTAATTAGAAAAGCGGAAGTAAACTGCAAAAAATGTACTTTTGACTTGTGGGTACAACATTCCAATTTGGCACCCACAACTTTTGAGAGGCAGTGGCAAACCCTGGGTTGGTTGGGTTTAGAGGGGCGGTTTTTTGTTTTTAAGTTTTTGGGAGGGAACAGATTAATAGAAATAAAAACTATGGTAAAATACGAATCCTTGTGCCCGTCACTGCCTCTGAAAAATAGGCGGTATAATGTACCCACAATTTTTTAGAATCAGTGATGGGAACAGGGATTCATATTTTACCATCGCGTTTTTCTGAGGAACTGGGAGACAAAGAACCGCCCCTCCAAACCCAACTCCGGGTTCGCCATTGCCTCTCAAAAATTATGAGTACCAAATTGGAACAATCAAATGTACTGTTTTGAAAGTGCAGATCTTTGATAATATTAACTTACTACGTTTGCTTCCTCAGACCTCGAAGGAAATAAATTTTTCAGCTCTAAGTTATACTAACGTCTTGGCACAGTTTTCGCTTCTTTGTGTTGCTCTTATACAAATTAAACTTTTGGGCCTGCAGAAATTATATGACTTGATATTGAAAATTCTGTTAAATGTATCAGTAGTTTAAGATAATTTAATATCACCAGATTAAGCTGCGATTAGCTATCATATTTATGAACAGGATAATGTAATCACACATCCACCAAATATCTTAACACGGCTCTCAAACCACTTCCCAGTATCGTAAACATATATTTTAGAATCACTGCAGATATAAAAGATATGATTCTAATTTTACTAGACACATGAGAAATTGAACTTAGGTTAGGTTAGGTGTGCGTTTGATAGAAAATGGTCACTAAAATAATGGAATTTCTACCAGCATATGTAAATATAATATTGTTTCGGACAAAACTTGAACGGGTAAAAAAATGCTGAATGTTATTTAGTTTGTAAAATCTATCCCATAACTCTTTGATCGTTATATTTTGGGCTTTAGAAAACAAAAATTAGTTTGGAAAAACGGTTCGGGTAACTGTGAGATGAATAAATACTCAATAAATTTTCTATAACTTGAAAATTGTGTAAAACATCTTTATATTAATTAGAAAATGAATTTATATTTAACAGAATTAAGAAAATTATGTTTAAAATTGTAAGACTAGTCGTGAATTATATATACTACTCCCTACAAATAGGAATTAGCTATCACGTAGCAAAACTAAACCTTTTTTCTTTTCTTTAACTAAAGAACAATACACATAATTTATGCTCATGTGATTTGAATGTAAGAAGTGGAACGAAAGAAAGTGCTATTAAACAAGCCACAGTATGCGTAAACTAAACAAATTCCAATAAAGTTGAACTAAAGTTGTCAAAAGTGTAGAAAGGGAAATCAATACATTCAAGAAAACGAAGTGCATAAAAATACTAACAAGTAAATAATAATAAGAAAAAAAACAAAAAAACAACAGCTACTGTACAATCAGAAACAAAGTGCAAATTGTTAGTTTTTTTTCATGTTAGTAAATCAGAAAGTGGAAGATGGAGTTGGAGTAAGTAGGTAAAAGAATATCACACACATACGGCACAAAAAACGCAAAGCAGGAAGAAAATCTGTAGAAAAGAAGAAACGGTAGCACAACACAACACAACATAGAACAACACTAAACTGTAGTATCTTTTTTTTTAATTTCTTTTTCTAGTGTTTGTGCAAAAAAACAAAAACGTCATGTGATTAAGTACAAGTAACGTAGCATGCAGATTCATCGAGCACTAAGAGACGTACTTGAAACACTAACACAAACACACAAAATAAAAAGTACAAAAGAACCACACACACAAAACAAGGCATATGATTGCATTCCGTTTTTCGTTTGTTCAATGAGCACTGGTTGAATAATGGAAACAAAAAACTGGAGAGGTAGATTTCGTTGTTTTGTTTTGTTTTAAAAAAATATTTTGTTAAAATAATGGCAATCAACAACCCTCTCCATGTATTTCTTTCCTTTTTTAAGTTAGTTTTATTCCTTCAGGAAGTCCTTATTGGAGTGAACACACTGCTACACCCTCGTGGGTGCTTGGAGTACCATAGCGGCAAGTCTCACCTTCATTGCCTCTGGCGAAGCTGGTCTTTTTGGTGACGTTGTGTAAATAGCTTCAGCGGGAATAGAACCCAGACCTCCTGCAGAATTATCCAGTTTGGGCGTTTTCCTTCCTTGGCTATCTGCATCACTTTTCTCACTAAAAGAAAGAGAAATAACATATACAGTGTTTCATTCAGTTACAATCTTAAATAAATATTTGACGGTTGAAGCACATATATTAATACAAAAACCTGATTGGTCAAATACTTTCCTGAAAGAAGGAAACAATACTTTTATGTTTTGCTGTTTAATAAAAAAATCACTGAGTAATTCACTATATTCACAAAACTGTCTATTTTTGTTTTTCTGTTCTATACCATTTCTTAAATGTATTACTTTAGTTGAAAAGGGAGCATCACCTGCAGCATGAAGAAAAATATACGGTTTAATGTGAACTATGGTCGATTGTCAATTGTTTGCCATCTCAATAAGTTTACGCCAGAACCGGTCCAAGGTGTCATCAACAATTGTTTTGCATAAGATTTTATTTGAGAACATTGAGCGCAAATGTTTTGTCCGTGGTACAAATCATGATTAAGAATGATTGTTATTTTGTTACTGATTGTTATTTTATGTATATGAGGATAAATTTAACGACTTTTGGGTTCTGTACCAGATAGAGTTGCTAGTAAAATTAGACAAATGTTTAATGCTTTCAGTTGATCCCGTTAAAAGTGTGCTGAAGCTCCCTTGTAAATATATTCTGCTCAAATCTATGAAACATATCCATGAATACTTATGCATATGTATCCGCCATTAATGTACAGCCATGTAGAACCAATCGTACTTTATTTCCTCTGTGTAAGAGTATATTTAGACCTGCATGTAGTGTTAAAGTACTTGGAGGGATCATCGTTTAGTTACACTTGAGACCATGTAAATGGAGGATTAGCAGTAACATTTGTATAAACGTTTTAGGTTGCAAAAATACACATGTTTCCTATTATCTGCCTACATCTATTTTGGTATTTTGAACGTAATGCAACCGAAGCTAACTTAAGCAGCTGAACCTACAAAGGACATACTTGCATAGGAGACTATAATTTAAAATTAAAAACTTACGCGACGTTGAGATGAGCTCACAAAGGGTATAAGGTAAACAATTATTTAGGTTTTAAACACTATTGCCCTCAACCGTTGATCATCATATAGTGTACAAATATATAAGTACAATGTGAATATTTCCTACACAAGTCAATGCAAATTTTGTATCTATCAGCTTATATATTTGTACACTATTTGACAGACATTTAAAACGATGTCTTCTGTCTTCTCTAGATTCGTGATTTCCTTGTACCGCTGCAAACGCAATTAAGGAAAGAGAGTCAGTGAGAAAGGGTTCTAACACACCAAAAGAAAAAAAAAGAATATGATTATTATTTCAAGGTTATCTCTGCTAACAAGAAATGACCAATTAAATTGCACACATGTCAGATGACCGCGAACAAATAGTGATCGCATCCTTTTCTTTGTGAATTGTAAAAATTTAGATTAGAAAGCTATTTTGCGAAGTTGATATATGAGAATCTTATACATGCGTTGTTTAATGTATGAATATTTAACTACAGTATGTAACCACCTTGTATTAATTACCTTTCGTGTGTCTAAAACATTGGGTAACGTTTTGTCGTTCCTGACATTTAACGTTCTATTAAACGCCTTTAGATGTCTTACACTTTGCTGTTATTCATGTGACGGTAAATGTTAATTAAACCATCTGATATTGCATGTGGTGTACGAGAGAATGTTTTGCTTTGTCGTAAGTTAATAAAGGATATTGCTTGAGGCTTCGTGTGAGAAATTTCCGTGGTAAACCGATAATCACTTGCAGCTTGTTTCGTATTAATTTACATAAACTCTATGAGTTCTTGTTAATTAAGTTGGCCTATGCTATTCATGCTTTGTAGAATCAACTACTAAAAGCGTCGAAATTTTCCTGATTCGAAAGGGTTTGTAGGTTCATTGTGAGTTTAATTTTGTTGTTTCGGTTCTTGTATTGAAAATGTATTGAACGGTTTCAGGATAGTTTAGTTGATAAGATTGGATGGGTTTAAAGACCTTCTGTTTCTTCCTGTTTCGTACCATAGGTGTTCATTGTCGTTAAAACTAAGTCACCCTCATTCTGAACCCTCAGGTCTTCAACTTCGCCAGCATCGTCATGCTTACACTTCGCCCTCACCCGCACGCCTTTACATTGACTTTATCCTCCCTCTTCCACGCCATATGTCTCTGCTTTACCATCACCCTCACTCACTTTCACCCTCAACTTTCAACATCTCCTCAATCAGTCTCATTCAGCATTATCCCAAAGTCTTCAGGTCACCCTCAACTTCATTCGCCCTCAGTAATTAGCCCTTATGCGGTGATCGCTTATGAGTGAAATCAGTGGTCGTTTTCCATGCGTCAGTTCTATAAATCTGAGCGACCTTTAACTATCCTAAATTCCACGATTTAAACGATTTCTCTTCTACATGTGACGATGATTTACAGAACAGTCGATATTTTTCTTTATTTACATTCTATGAACTGAACAAGACCCGTCTGAGTTTTCCATCGTCGAGCACTCTTCCGAGAAATCATGGAAGAGCTCAATCAGGAAGACCGGCAGTAGAAATCGAACCTGTATACTTTTGTCATACAGATCCAAAATCTGCGACTGTGACCACGAAACCATCAGTTTTGGATAGTTTTCGTTTAAAATAATTTTGTTTTCTGAAAGGTCCGGCTCCATCAGCCAATTCAGTCTCCATCGATGGGTACTTAAATCTTAAATTCTTAGAACGGAAAGAAACGTTACACGTGATTGAAGTGATCGTGATTTTTATTACGAAAGGACCTTAGCACGATTATTCGTCATGTATAACATTTTTCGCCCTCTTGAAATTCAAAGTGGGCGTGGCTGCAACCGCAGTTTCCAAAATGGCTATAATGTATCATTTTTCGTCTTCATAGTGCATTGTTCATTGTTTTACTATCGCCGTGTTTCTATGTTTTCAAGTGTTTGCAGAGCTGTTAAACAGTCAGTGTGGTGCATATAGAAGAGTCAGGTTGGCAACGATGAGTTGGAAGATCGTTCGATTGCTGATGGATTCATCCAAAGTAGAAAAATTAAAACGGTTTATAAGTCGTCCATCGCTTTCATTGGCTTCACGAGATTTTGTGTACAATATGGCATCGTATTTAATAGTGGAATACATACAGAAAATGGGAATAAATAATGATAACTGAAACATTAACGGACAAACCTAGTTCTTTCTCAGGATTGTCACCAATTACATCACATCTTAATAGTGTTGCCAACCAATGGATCA
This sequence comes from Lepisma saccharinum, assembly GCA_022664845.1. NCBI lineage: Eukaryota > Metazoa > Arthropoda > Insecta > Zygentoma > Lepismatidae > Lepisma > Lepisma saccharinum. The sequence continues at coordinate 15,351 of JAGDQP010012580.1, forward strand.
CCGAATTCCCTTGATAATATAAAATATTTTCTAGAGTTTATTCTGTATGTGAGGACACGTTATGTTGTACACAGATATATGCATAATGATGTACACTCAGATTAAAGAAAATAGCCTGTTAAATTGTTTAAAACTCAAAATATTGTACAAAATAATTATACCGAACTCGTATTTCACACATAATTGAAATTAATATTTCGCATACTCTTCATGTAATACAGATGGGTTCGACATTGCCAGTTTTGTTACTTTTCGGACTCTGGAACATCTACTACCTGTCATTTTTTTTATTCTGAGTGTACGTATACAAAATTTTGTTCGATCATACATTCCTAAATATAAGGCACACAAATGCACATTTTATAGTTTTTATTCCACATCAGCCATCTAAATTATAAATATGTTTTTTAATTTCCTTCAAAAGTATTTCACTAAGAGATAATATCTAACTTACGTACAAACGTGGAAAGAAATGCCAATAACAGCATCATACTTAGAAAGTCTAATGTATCACGATTGATTGAATTGTTATTAACGTCCTAAACGAGCTGGTAAGCTACTAAGGACGGGACCTACAGTTTAAGGTGGGCTCCAAACCACTTGTGTCCCCACCGGGAATCGAACCCGGGATCCCTTGATTATAAGGCAGCGAACGTTACCACTCACCCACTTGGGACACTAATGTATCACGAGAACCATATTTCTGCATTACCACAAACAATATTATAAATGTTTGTAATCGTTATATATTCAAATAGATGCTTTTTTCGAAACTGGAAAATCCGTAGGTTTGGTATAGTATGGTAAATGTTTCTTATAGTCCTAACATCGCGACTTCCCCGAAACTAGGGAAAATTTCATATATTTGACAACACTGTATCCTAACACTACCAGCTCATTACGTGGTGTCTAGTTATCTAAGAATGCAAATGCAGTAGACCCGAATCTATTCTTGCTATCTTAATTAATCATGTGCTTAATCTCCAGGAAGCATCATAATTAACAACAATGCAAATGTTGCGGTCATCAATCATTGCATCATAACAATAGAAGGGGAAAAGAAATACTCTTTGGCTCCAGTTTCTAGTATCTAAGATGCCATTCCTTCCAATAAATAATACGAAACTTCTAAATCAGGACCCAAAAGGATAAATAATTTCCTTTCGCTTCCTTTCTAGAAAATAACCTAATTAGAAGAGAAATAAGAGAGAGAGAAAGAGAGAGAGAGAGAGAGAGAGAGAGAGAGAGAGAGGTAATTACACATATCTAACTCTTAAATACTGAGGTAAAATTGTGTAACACTAATGATCAGATGCGATCCTTGTGATGATCATTTTGAAAATGTGTTTATTCAGATATATATTGTTTTTAAAGGTACCAAACACCTAACACTTATCGAAATAGGCTGTTACGCATATTTTCCAATCTATTATGTAATTTTCTGCACTAGAAGAAGTAACGGCCCGTGTGAATAAGTGCAAGTAAAAGTATTTTTTTTTAAATAAATACTTTACTTGAATTTGTATGCATAAACTTCAACGTGTAATATTTACTGAGTTTTCAAGTTAATGGGTCCAAATTTGTATCCATATCAGCTAGTTCTTCAAGCAATACTGGATTCATGTGATTTATTTGATGAGCCACTTGATTTGGTGTTTCAGGTGGCATGCCAGTGGGTGTGATATTTACAATATCAGTAGAACCTACATTCTTAATAACTGTTAAAGATCCTACAATTTTGTAGATTGGTGGATAGTTTCCACAGCTGCTTTGTTTCCTCCTCCAAGAGCTTCAGCACTATCTTCCTGTTTCCAGTTTGTCGTATATTGGTTTTACCTTCACTTCTGTTTTCATGTTGTTATTTTTTTTAGCTGCTCTGGGGTCATTTGTTCTCCGAAATGTTTTTTCATTATCTTTGTTCAATCTAGATGTTGCTGAGATTTTTTCTACCTTCACGTCTGGGGCCTGGAATTTATTCAACAAAACTATCTCGTCCTTCTTTAACTCATCAGAAGACATTTTGCTTGTTTCACTGAACTCATAACACAAATAAGAATGCTGAGGTGGTATCACACCACTTTTTTTTTTTTTTTTTGCTCTTGGTAATTTTTACATTTCAATTGTCACGGGTTATGTGGAAGAGCAGTAGGCTGAATTTCTCCCACGAAATAAGAGCATTTGAATTCAATTCAATACTTTAAATCAAAATACATACGGTAGCCTCCTTCCATCCTCCAGAGCAATAAAAACTGGTCTATTTTAGTAAACACTTTGAAAATGTAGCAAATACATCAACGTTTTCTAGGACGTCGGCCTATTTGCTCGGCCTGAGAAAAAGTTTCTTAAATGAAATTCAATTCAATCCAATATCAGTATTTACTATGTAGCAAACGCTAACACAATAATATGCATAATAAATAATGTAAATTATTTTGATACTATATTTTATACATACGGTCCAATGATTATTCAATATTTTTTTAAAGAACACCTACATAATCTCAGTGTATACTGCAACACTGACTGAACCGACATTATTTAAAAAAAAAATCCAAATTAAGATTTTCTGTTTGTTACAAAATTTATAGAACATGTGTTTTTAATTGCTAAATTACTTTAGCTGAAATATTGGAACAGAACAAAGCTTCCCTGAAGTTTTCCTGAAGAACATGTTAAACTGGGATTTCCAAAAGACGAAATAATCAAAAGTCAAAATTCCCTAAATGGTGATATTCATACATGATTCAAAATACAGTCCATTGTGGTTGGCGTGGCTCAAGGATAATTTGATTACGGTACTAAGTATTACTAAAATTTTCAACTGTCAAAATGAGTTTTAACCAGTCTCAACTTTCGTGACAGGTATGGGAAAATAAACATCTCTTTAATGTAGTGAAATAGGCTTACAGTTCACTGATGTGATAACCTCATTTTGTTATTTGAGAGACAACGGTCAGCTACTCGCACATGAAACCAGCCTTCATCATGTCTAACGAAGGAACGTGCACTTCCCTTTCTAATTTTAGATTCTGCCTCTCCTTGTTAACTCGGAATATCAGACGTCAGAAGGAAACGCCTTTCCTTTACTCACTTGCGCAAGAATAAGAGCCGAGAAAGGCATCGAAAGTACACGCAGCAAGAAAAAGGTTTTCTTTTCTTCACCATTTTTTTTCTTCCTTTTTTTTTTACCGTATTGGTGGAAGTTAAGAAAAGAATGAGTTCACGTAGGACGTAATGGCGTACCAACAATGGGCCGTGGATTAGAAACTTCTGTTCACTCTGCTAGTAACAAAGCCATTTCCAATGTGCTTCATTTGGCGCATTAATCTCTAAGAAAACTTTCTTTTTTAATGAAGTGGTGAAAGGCGTCCAACTTTGATGTAAATTTAGAATGATGAAGAAATGGAAGAGAAAAGAAAGAAGGCAAGAAGAAGAAAGAAAGGAACTTGACTTAGTTTCTGAATTTTTTATAACGTCCAAGGTGTTGTTTTCTGTTTTCATTCTAATTCACTCCTTGAGGGAAAATAGAGAATGTTTTTTATTTTATTTTATTATTATTATTTATATGGACCAGTCTAGTAACTTTGGACTTCGGCCCGTCACAATTCGCCTTTAGCGCTTAAAATCCACACCCATGCCCCTGCCAGGACTGGAACCCGGGACCTTCGAACCGATGGCCTATCGCCCCAGACCACTCGGCCACCCGGCCGGCATAATGTTTTTGGTATTGATAAGAATTTAACTATTGGGTGTAATACGGAGAGTAACTCCATTTTACTGAATTGTTACAAGGGACAAGGAAAATACGACAACGGAAGGCTAGTTTGTCATCTCGGATTTTCACGAGCGAGCGGTACTCGACTAGTGGCAGGTCTGCAAAATAACCGTCCAATTTAACATGGATTTCACACATTTATTTATTTCAAGTACAATCCTAGATACAGCATGTGGTTGCTCGGTGGTGGTGTGTTGGCCTAGCATTCGGGGGTAGTGGGTTCAATCCCAGCGATCGACCATCCTGAGTAATGGTTTTCCAGGATTTTCCTCAGTCTCACCAGGCAAATGCCGGGATGGCACTTTTAACATCCTGGCCAACACCTTCCCGAATACTTTCCCTTTCCTATCTCCGCCTGAACCCTTAGATGCCTAAAGGCCATAAATAAAATGCAAGCCATGGAATACCGTAGTTTCATCGTTTTCTTTAAAAAAAAAAACAAAAAAAAACCTCAATAGCTCTTTAAACGTATACATGGTATCGTAAAGCTACCGGTAAATAAGTGAAGGCTTCATGGCGTATTTTTTCTTAGAAATAAAGGATGTTTTAATAATACCCCGAATTATGTTGAAGCTATTGATTAAGGAACCCAATGAAATCATGATATTCATAAAAATGTGTGAATATCCATGTTAAATTGTACGCTTATTCTGCAGACTCATCCCCCCCTCTGCAGTATCCAAGTACCTCTCCCTCTTAAAGCTAAAGTACATGTTGTATCAGCCCTGTAAAACCAGTCGACACCATACCTATCCGTTTAGGATAAAAAAGCCACAACAACTTTCTATAATGGCAGTGGTGCAAGAACTCGATTACATTGAAACGTCTTTGAGTGTAGCCATTGTGATTGAGTAGATTAGGTTGCGTAATTATTACACTTTTATTCCAATGTCCCAGGTTCGAATCCTCTACCGACCCATCAAACATTATACATTCTCCCAGACGTTTAACTTTCGTCTAGAAATATTAAACCGTTGTTTCAATTCAAAATAACATATATTAAGGTTGAATTATATAGCAAAATTCAAATGTTGTAATAATGAAGAAGAGAACGAAGAACCTAAACTATTATTTGATCATTATATGTAGCTTTCTAGACAATTCCATTAAACACATAACCGTGTATTGTTGTTTCTGCCTTCTACGTGCACGCTATCTTCGTTGCTCACTTGGTTTACTAAGTAGACTATTAGAGGGATGATCCGGGTTTTATCTCTGTTCCCGCGCACTTTTTTTTTAAAAAAACTTTTTTCTTAGATTACCAAGAAGCGTTATATTGATACACTTTAAGGATTGTGAAAACTTGTAGAAGAATAGTTTAGACAATTAACAACATTAATGGGTGATCAAAAGATGATTGATTTGACGTGTGCTAAAAAGAGACTTTTAAAAGATCACATTTTTTATAGTGTAAATGAAGAAAAGCCGGTAAGTACAATGAAGAAAATTCGGCAAAAGAGTGGAGTCAAATCCTGCATTCTACTTTGTACATCTCTATGTTGTATTTATATATTGTCTGTCGTATTAAAGCATTTTGAATTTTATTTATGACATTCAGGAATTTAAGGTTCAGGCAGGGATAGGGCAGCGGAAAGGATGCAGTCAGGGGCTAAGTTGAAGTTCCATCACGGCATTTGCCTCCTGTAACTGAGTAAAAACCATGGAAAAACCTATGGCAGATTGCTCAGCTGCTTGAATTGAATTCACAATCTCGCGAACACTAAGTCAAGCTCGGTGAACGGTATTTCTGTATTAATTGGTCAAATTACCTCAATATTACTAACACACAAAATTATTAGAACCGAACGGCCATATAGCTTAGTTGATAGTGTGTTGGGTTCGTATTGGGAAGGTCTAGTGTTCGAATCCAATGACCCGCTATCCTGACAGAGGTTTTCCTAAAGTTATTTCCTTAGTCACACCAGGCTAATGCGGGAATAGTATCTTCAAACTAGGCTCCGGTCAACTTCCTTTCCCCTACCCTAATTCTGTCTCAACCAAAGGTGCCAGCCTACAAGCCGTAAATAAAATTCAATTCAACAACAACAAAAAAAAAAAACATTAATCACAGACAAAAATCACGTATTAATGGGAACAATTGAAGGATTGATGGGAGAATCCTTTTAGCGGAAGATGCGGTGAGCGATTAACATCAGTATATATCGAGGATCAATTGTCATGGCTGTTTACAAAGAACTTACAATCATTATGAAAGCAGAGGAGATTGGAAGTACTCGTAACTGAGTGATATAATAGACTTATGCGTACAAACGCTTTACAGATATTTTTTAAAATAACAAAACGAGAAAATCTATATATTTTTCGTTCATTTTAATCTTTATAACTTAAAATCCCGACTTAAGCCTCCCAGCAAAAAATATTTTAGCGATGGTTTTAAACAGAATATAAAAGCCCAAAGCAGTAAATCTACTAACCGCAGAATCAGTGCATATGGATTATGTAACGTAGGCAACAATTCTAAATTTAAATCATGTAGCTGAAGGGAACGAGGGTATAACATTTAGAGATTACTTTAAAAAAAAATATATCAGCTTCCATTTTTATCTCATGCTGGATGAAAAAGGGAAATTCGGCTACGATTATCAAGTTGGTATAAATTGCCTGTCGGTACGAACATTTCTCTATGAAGCTACTCTTGCTAGATGTTCGGAAATTCTCTACTTTCGTAATTTTTACCAATGAAAGACAAAGTTAAGCATTCCTGTGGAGGGGAGAAATCTGTAAAGAGATTGTGTGAAGGGGTGGGTCGGAGGATTGATGCATACAATCTTTTATGTCGTATTCAGTGAGCAGATGAAAATAGCTGTGAAAATTGGGAGGAGGAGATTACTTCGTAGTGAATGAGTATTAGGGATAACAAAACCTATAACTACCAGGGAAAAAGAAAAAAAACAATCGTACTCATTAACTCCTGTACCACACGTAAAACGAATTGAAACAATAAGGACATAATCTGGTTAGAAACATTCACGTTTTTTGTTGACAAAACGTTTTATCGCCTATATAGCACACAGGTGAAACGATACAGTAATGCGTTTGAAAAGATAATTTAATGTAAATATTTTCAAAAGAGCTCGTAGAAGATACCACTGACGAAAGAGTGTTAGATATAGATTTGGAATACATGATATTAATCAATATAAAGGTTATCAATCAAAATTAAACCCTCAGTTTACCGATTTTTTTAAAAAAGCATGGTCTCAATTTACACGCCTGTTCCCAGGTTTAAAATAATTCGACGTCCGTTGAATTCAGCAGTTCAGAGTAAACTTTAGCGAAAATTATAGATCCCATCGTACAGAAGCTCAGAAACTCACTTATTTATTTATTGGTAATTTTGCACTAAACATATCAGCAATAAAATGACAATAAAAAGGATAAAATAATCATAAAATAGATTCATGGAAACTAATTAGCGAAAAACAACGAACACAGAATAACCAAAGTGAAATACGTACAAGAAATATAAATGCATTTACAATCCAATCACTCTTCATGCATACCGGTATCAGTTTTCAGGTGAATTTTTAATTTCAATTTTGGTTTTGGTCTTTAGGCATTTTTGACTCAGTCCGTAGTTTTCAGAGGAAAAAAATATCAATATTACATAAGATTGATTGAATTCAGCTGGCAATTTATACGTAAAAGATCTTTGAATTACGATAACCTGGGTTTGGGCATGCATTGAGGCACACGAATCTGACGTTCGGGGACAGGGAATATTGCCATTTCCTGTTTGATGAAAACAAACAACAGGTCCTTTCCCCCAGTCCCTATGCGATGCTGCAATGTTTATCGTTCTCCAAATATTTTCTTTAGTTGAGTAATGTAATTGTGGTACCCTACATCGAACAATGGATAATAGAAGGTTGAAAACAGAATCCAGTTTAGAAGGGTGTGTGAATGGGACATTTGTAAAAAAAAAAAAAAGTTTTGAATTTCTGCCTAGCAGCCCCGATATAAGTGTGTAACAACGTTTTTTTTTTCAATTTTAAAAGAAATGTAATTTGTTATAGTGTAAAAGGAAAGATGCAGCCGTTATAATAAGCATTAATAGGCAAATAATATGTGAATGGTTTTATGCAAAAAGTGGTTCGCAACAGCAGTACATAAGTAATACTCACAGCCAGTTCAAACACTGTAATGCAATTTACAACGTAAGACTAGCGGACGTTAACTGGAACATTTCCAGTGTCATGTTGACCTCGAGTTTGTTTTGAATGGCAAGAATTCATTGCTGGAGGACAGCAACCATTCTATAATACCTGTGAGAGAGGTGAAGGTACGAGGACAATTCTAAGTAAAGCTGCTATGACAATAAATCACGGTCTCTCCCCAATGTCCAAAAGGTTTAATTACCTCTGTGTTCTGAACCCTGTAAAGGATTATCTATCACTTCGAATTTGCAGCAACATCTATGACTCAAGCTACCGTGGGCTACTCTCCAACATTATGAATTTAAAAATAGCTTTAATGCAACCGAAGCTATTTTTTATGTGAGTGTGAAAGCTTTCAAGCGACAGCAAGCTCTATTATCAAGGTGGAAGAACTTCTCCATCTGGCACTGGCTCAACTGCAACTCAAATGCTATTCAGATTCGCTCACAAACACAAAAGCTTCCAGAAATAAAGAACATTACCGTGTTTTAAGCCCATGTGTGTAGTAGAGTGTAAACTCCGACCCATACGTGATGTTGGTGCTAAAGTAAAATAATAATAAAAAAAAAAGGTTCCATGCGTTTGTGTCAAGAATAATACATCTCGTCTGGATATGATGGCAGAAGCCATAACTAAAATTTTAATCATGTAAGAAAGAAAAGTGAAAAAAAATATGCAAATTTCATTAAATATTCTGAATAATCATAATAATAATAGTAAATATTTTTATGGCAAATGATCACTGCTTCTTCACTATCTCGAGGTAAAATATAAAACAGCTTTTAGAATAAAAGAACGTGTCGAGAAATTCGAAGCAGAGTCTACCCGAATCTTAATAAAAGTCTTCAGTAAAAAACACCTAGAGTAGCCGCGAAGTATCAGCTGACACCAAATCACGGAGAAGTAACAACAAACCTATCACGGAGACGGCAACAACCCCTATCATTGGCTGTTGGTAACGTAATGAAAGAAAAATATTCCGTCTGTTGCCACGTTAAGTAAATGAAAGCTTGCATCAATAGCAACTTAACACCTGTTCGACTTCAGGATGTGGAAAATTAGTTTGTTTTTAAAATCATGAACTATTACAGATTATAGAAAGAAGAAGGATGGAAGCAATAACTGCGGGTAAGGAGGTGTTGTGTGAGTGAACAAACTTGCAACATCACAGTCACGTGCTTTCAAGACCACGTGATCTGTAGGTGGAGTCAGACCGGTAATTCTACCGCGGCATCCTTTAGTAAGTATCTTTTCGTCCCTCGCCTCTTTAAAACAATAGCAATAACATTTCGCCTTTCGGATAAAATACATCTTTCACTTGTCACTCCTAATCCACCAAATTAAATCCTTCTAATTAAAAATTTACTTTTCTATGCTCAGTTAACTCAATGTATATCCTTCGTCCGACACAACCTTCCTAGGTATTCAGTTTAGCCTAACTTCACTCACTCTAATTCTCACGATTCAATTTTGTGACGAGGGTGAGGTCTGCCCTCGCGAGGTTGTACATCTATGCAACATTCCACTTGTCATAACTGTCAAGAATTTGTAGGTATTCACCTGTACATGCACACAGAATCAATAAAAACGAAGATACTATTAATACAGTAACATCGGACTCAGCAATCACTATCTTTTCTTGCCAGCACCTTCTTGACAGCTCCTTTCTTTCTTGATTCTTCTCTTCTTTTTTCTAGCACCATCTCCCATTCGTTTTAATGGTTAAATAGCTGTTCCAATTCATAGCTTTATGATCCTTAATTTAACTAATTTTCTGCTTACTTGTTCCATAAATTATGCCCCTCCCAATCTAAGGTATCTCTACTGCCTTTAGTTTCGTGTTCCTCTTCAATCTGACATCATCCTTATGTTGTCTTAGGTTTTCTTCCATCTTCTTTATTTTTCTACTGATTTGGTATTCTTCCCTTTATTTCTAGTAACCTCTATTATCTTCGTAGCTAATTTCCTGTACGTTTTAATCTTCTCCTCGTTTATCATTTTCTTAAGATTTTCCCTGCACTTTGTCATACTATGTCATAACTTCTGACGTTTTCAGAAGTGCTTAGTCTGAAGATGACGCTGATATAGTGTCGAGACTGTAACCTTCATGCTGTATATTTTGTTCAAAGAATAAACTGCCTTGTCAGAATTCATATCTTTTTAATGAAAATAATGAGAATAAAGCATAAATGCTGTAATGTGCACCAAAAAGAAAGAAAAAAGCATATTAGTTTAAGCCTTCATATTTTGCTCGTATATTTCTCAAATTAACCAACTCTGAATTTTGTGCTTCTCATACTATATTTACCATCTCTAGGGAATACAAAACATAAATAAACTTTACGTAGTGTCATTTAAGGAGACAAAACTTTATAATTGGTTGGCAACGCTGTCAATCTGATGTAATCACATTTCAATCTATTGATACAACTTTAATTAATTGTTTCTTTTATTTTAATACATCGTTTACAATTAAATCGTGGAATATTTATTTTAATTTGTGAGCATAACAAGCCACTCGCATTTCGATCCCTGTAAATCAAAAACTAAGCGGATTCCTGTTCGAACACTGTCGACAAGGTTGTTTTTATTCGGTGTGCGTAATTACCTCCCAAAGTATGTCCCCCATAATTCGGAATCATTCTGTATATTTTTGAAATTGTAACACATATGCATGGCTTACTAGTGGAGATAGAGAATAATAATTTGTAATTATGCTCACATACACATAAAACGTACAAATATTCATATTCCAAGTTTTTCTGTTCATTATCTAAGGAAAGCAGATTTACAAATCATGTCTATACTGAAAGAAACCGAAAGCAGTACAGTAACATGTTATGTAAATTCGGTAGATAAACAGCTGCTCCTCAATCGCTTAACAGCTTCAAACACGCCTTTTTGTTTGTAGTCGACCTAAAAGCTTCATTACCCATGTGTATAGAAGCATAGAGGCAAATGTCGACACGATTGTGAACAAGGCACTAAGTGGCGTTTAGATCTTGATATTCGCAATCAAATCTGCCCGGAGAACACCACTAGTTCCCTGTTTTCACTTTATCTACATTACGCCAAAACGCATGTGATCGGAGATTGGGTTTGGATGTGGGCGCAAGGTCCACTAAACTGGGTGGTAGCTGTTAAGCTTGACATATGGGGCTCCATATCGGTTGAACATTGGTTCTGAACTTTCGTAAAAGTGTTGATTAGCTCATGGGACACAGATACACTCACACGTAGACACACACACATACATAAACAAGCTACCTACTATACACACACAGTAGTCAGAGAGGCAAAATTTCTCTCTCATCTCAGGAAATGACACATAGCCACTCTATAAACCAACTCCGAATGCACGAAACGAAAAATTTCGAAGAGACAGATGTGGTTGGTTGTTTCACTTCTATCAGGGAATAATGTATGTTATGTACGACAGAGAGGGTGGGAGGCGGAGATGAAGTACACGTCTATTCCTCTTTCGACCTCTCAATATTCGTCTATGTACATCGCGTATGTGTTTGTGTGTGTGTATATGAGAGAGAGAGAGAGAGAGAGAGAGAGAGAGAGATAGATAGAGGGAAAAGTTCACATCGGATTACTTTTCCGAAAATTGATTACATGTCGTCGAGCCAGTATTTTATGATTAAAATTTTCCAATCATATATTTTGAAGAGTCGTGTTTGATGAGGTGACTTTGCATGTTATTGATAACACTAACTATTGACTTTGAAAGATGCAAAATTTGTGACTCTGGAAATATACTTGTTCAATTTGGTTGTTTTTAATTAACTGGAGCCATTTTAATGTTACACTCATGCTGCTTGAAATTCTTACGATTCCTAGCGCTAAAGTACATATATATATATATATATATATATATATATATGCATGTATTCTTTTTTAACAGAAAAGAATAATTTTCATAGGTTGCTTTAAAAAAAAAACAAAAAAAACGTTAAAATCCATTTTATAATACATTTTAAATTGTTTCATTCTACACGTAATTCTATACTATAGATCAGTTTTCAGAAGTGCTATACATATAATTTTTCTCAAAGTTTTCGACTGAGTTAGCTGAAGCGATCGAGAACTTATTGAGGTTGACAATACGTGAACTGGGTAGTTTCTGTAGGTTTTTCTACTGCCCTTTAAGAGAAAAAAGGTGCTCATTTGGGAGAAAAGCGTCTATCAATTCATAATTCGTACAGTTCCACTGCTTCATTTGGTATGCACATAATGTAAAAAGTCAAGTTTATTTTTTCGCTGTAATGTTAAACTTGTCGGGATTAACTTAGGACAAACATTACTTGTTTCTGTAACTTATAACCTGAAATGCAGTTGCAGTACATAACATGAGACTCGACAAAGAATTTGCCAACCTCAATGGACTGAGACGTTGGGTTGCCTGCCATTCACTAGGTTTTGCGTTCGAATACCAGTTGCGGGTATGAATTTTTTAGGATGTTTAAAGCATTGCACTCATATAATCCGGACAGGGCGAAGTCATAAGTAACTAAAATAGCCCAAAGCAAAATAAAGTTTATAAAAAGTATTTTTTATATAAAAAGAGATGTTCTATTAGCCTATTTCAATTTGATAAGTACTTGGAACTAGCCGTAATCTAGCGGTGGGTCATCGTACCTACGGTGTTCTCAGGTAGTCTTCTCAGCCCCACCAAACGAAAACCTAAAATAAATGTCCTGGCCACTACATGTCACACACCATCTTTCCAAGCTCTGCTCACCGAGGGACGCCATCCTCCAGATGTGAAACGACCTAAGATCGTAGATGTTATAGTGAAGACTAGATTTTTCAAATTAAAATAACTAAATTCGTGCTTACAATATCGTTCTAATTTCCCTCGCGTGGAAATACGTGCATTTTTGTCGGCTAATATAATCCTTAGAAAATCCACCCGTTTTTGAAATAACAAAGATATTGGTGCAAGCGGTTCGAAGGAATAAAAGGAAAGAACTGGGAGAACAAAAAGGAAGGCCGTAGTGAGCAGAGGAAGCTAAGAAAATATGCTTCGAGACGGAAGCTCCTACAGACAGGAAATTTCATTATTTGCTACAAAGAACGACTTTTTTCCTTATCCTTTCGAGTTCGTTTCTTCCACCTGTTTTTACGGAACTCAATTTTTCCTATATTCTTTTCGCTCTTTAAGTGAATTAAGAAATGCTTGAGAAATGGTGAAAAAACTAATTGTGAAGAAAATGCACCTAGCTAAACGATAAAAGAAGAACCAAAATTTTTATCGAATACCATCTTTCGTTGTTTACTCTCAAATCTTGTTTACTTAACCACAAAGTGTTTATTACTAAGTGATATTTTCTTTTTACTTAAAGTAAAGCAATTTTTGGTTGTAATAACGATCTATAATTCCTCTTTTGTAAGTTATTTAGTAAAGAAATATGATCAACAAAAATGATACCGTACTTTCACGACAAGGCAAGTTCTTGGGGCTTTCTGTCATGTAAAACTAACTGTAATATACGTTAAACTTAAACGTAGACAGAATCATATGCATGATGACATATGGCTCTCGGAAGCCTGGAAAATTCGTTCCACTTCTCTCAGAGCGCATTTTCATGTTCGTGCTAGCGCGTACATCAAAATTCGCCCTCAGTTAACACTTTTACTCTTGAACGCGTCCGGCCGCCTTTTCATGTATGGGTTAGGTGATAGAACAAGTTAAGCTGAATCTCGCCCACGCCAATAACGAATATTTAAATTGAATTTATTGTACGCGCTAGCCAAAAGAAATACATGGTTTACGATTTGTCTGACTAGCCAATAGAAACATATGTTCACATTTTCCTGTAGGCTACTTAACCAAACCATAAATGAAGTACGTGGCTACATGAAAAGGCAGCCGCACGATACCTTTATGTGGCCGATCAGAAAATACGTTAAAAATCACAGTTTTAGCAACATGATACGTATTTCCATAGTACTTAGCCTAATATCTACTATTCACTGAAAAACACTGAATCCCAGTAGTTTTCACCCTTACCAAATATTTATTCCTGTGAAGCAACCCCAAGAGGAAAATTCGGCGGGACTCCGGTGGCTCGCCTTCGTGGTTGGTGGGCCACCGGAGGCCCGCCAAGTTTCCATCATGGGGAATGCCCTACGTGAAAATGCTAGAGATCGATTTTTTTCTTAAAGGTTACAATGGCTGTTAGAAATCTGATTTATTTTTAAAAAAATGCTTATTTGCCCCATGGTATATAATTTATTGCCACTCCTTAGTAGCTCGTTTGCATAATTTACATAATGATACATGCTAAAGGGTCTCTAAACATCCTAGTTTTTTAAGAAGGAAAATATTACAATAATTAGACTATAGCAATAAATAATTAGAGAAAATTGGAAGCACAGTCCTTAGCTTATCTACTTAGATTTTGATACATAAAATTTGTAATTTAACAACACTTTCTTGAACTTAACCACGACCAATAACAAAAATGATGTGTTTTGTCTGCACAAGTCATCATCAAAGAAACAATAATCAACATATCCGGAACAATATCAGTTTCGCCAATTTATTTTCGAGTTTAAAGAAAATCTTGGGTATGCCAAAAACTGGGTAGTGGGAATTTTAGGGACGTTTACCCTATGTCATAACTGAATTATTGTAGTAGTGGATTCACATTTTGTGTAAGGGATCATTTTCAAGCCAGCTTGCGATTTGGGTGAATAGCCAATTGAAGCACGTGTTACAACAACACGAAATAAAACTACACCACGAAACACCAAGTTTTTCAATTGGCTACTCACCCTAATCGCAAGCAACGCAAGCGGGCTTGAAAATGAGCCTTTATTCTTAGAAGAATGCTGGCTGTATGGATGACAAAACACCCTCAGATCAACTGAAAACATGTACTATATTTCCATCTAGCAATAAACCAACTTCATGATCTGGTTTGGAAAACTCTTGAAAAGAAAAAAGAAAAGAAAATGGAAAGGGACAAAGAAAAAGATAACAAAATGGAATGATGGTTCAGGCACAGACTATTGACCTCATTCCATAAATATGTCACTGCGTATGAATACAGTGACACAATCCGAAGAGTTGGTAGAAAAAAGGAGGTATTTCTGAAACTCATCAATTTGCCCGAGAAGAATACGCGAGAGGAAAAAAAAAAGTAAAATACAAACAGATGAAGAAAAGTGTAGCGTTTTCCATATCTTGAAAAGTATAAATAAAAGAAGAAGAAGAAAGTTAAAATACTATAAAAGAGGGACAGGAATGAAAAGAAGACAAACAGAAGAAATGTAAAAAAAGAAGAAGAAAAAAGCAAAAGTAAGACGAAAGAAGAACATGCGACCACAAATAACCTTTTTGAAGATAGACACAGTTTGCTGAGAAGAGGAGAGACGTTCTGACTGAAGAATGGAACAACCCCGTACGAATGAGTAAAGTAGTGTAAGTGTGTTTGTGAGAGTGGGTTTCTTTTTGACGTTCTTTTATTTCATTCTTTTTTTTTTGACTTGGAAAGTAGAATTGGTCATATCTACAGTGGGAAGCCTTTATACTAGCACTCTGAATTTGCTAGATTTATGCTTCTTCACTCGATATCTCTTAAGACGCTGACGATGCTCAGATTTTTTTCTTTTCTAGGTTCTTGGGAAGAGTTTCGGGGGGAAGGGGTTGGTTTCTTCTGACACTTTTTTTTACTTCCTCTTCTTCCTTAAAATATTTCAAAATGTTTCTGTCACTTTCCTTATATTTTCTTTTAAAATTTTAAAAGAAGAAAGCCACTTAATCAAAATATCCAACCATTGTAAGACGTACAGTATTTAAACTATCTTCTCGTACTCTCAAAAGTCATGAAATTTAATTCATTATACAAACTGTGCTAGTACATTAAATACTTTTACAACTACGTCAACATAAATTTATTACTAACATAATTTATGTTTATATCATGTTTATAACTTCCAGTTATGAGTGTTCGTGGTTTTCTTCTCGGCTGCTCGGATACACGAGGCAATGACTTAGAAAACTAAAGTTGTAAGAAATATCCTGTATGCTAGCATAATATAATTACTTAATCATATGAAAAGGATAGAATACATGTGGGGTGGAAGAGATAGTTCTGAAATTATATTGCGTCAAAACCTCTCCTTAAGATAACAAAATAAATGTTATTAGATATCGTTACAATATCTTAAGAAATTTCTTAGCTTCTTGAAAGATGATAATCTAAACTGTAACTCTGTACATCAGAGTCCCCCATGATATAACGGTGGGATCTATTATCCGAACCAATTTTGGGCCCAAATCCAAAGTAGGCTGCAGTGGCTAACATAGATACTAGCTCAAATCGTATTGTCTACATAGCTCCCAAATGGCAGAGATTCCCCTTGAAATATTATTTATAATTCATTAATAGTTCCAACAAAATGGAAATTCACTCCAATATCTGTTATTTCTAAACAAAAATTGCATTTTCTGCACCACATTGTTTCTCTAAATACCACAGAACAATTCTTGTTGCAGTACATTTTAAGAGAGAATGGAGCCGATTCTCCTACAGTAGGAAAACCGTGTTAGACATGGAGTTGGTGGTGGCGTTGGAAAGGTGCGGGTTCCCTGAGCACAGTGGTAATGTCGCAAATCGGGCCCAAGCCCCAAGGCCCCAGAAATGGAGTTCCGAAGTTTTGCACTCGGGTCCCTTCTATTTGCCTATTGGAGTTGTTGGGCAATTCCTCCAAACGCCTGACTGTTCCGCAACCCACCAGACCCTACTGTTTCCCGGGATTACATACTTTACCAGGATAAATTACACAAAATAAAGAGCATGAAGTCGATTTTTCTACGGCAGGGAAACCGTTTTATACATGGAGTTGTTGAACGCGGGTGGTGGCGTTGGAAAGGTCCGTATTCCCTGAGCACAGCGGTGATGTCATAAATCGGGCTCACCCCGAAGGCCCAGAAATGTGATCCAAAAGTTATGGGCTCTGATGAAGCCAAGTAGTTAGTTAATTGGTGAAACTGTTACACGTTTTTAGTTTTTAATTAAAACGTATTGCTTTGCTCAGCAATTATATTATTTTTTAAACATTTGATGGGTATTTCTATCTTTAGAATTGCTGGTCTCTTTTTTATATAGCTGAATTGATGGTTTTATCTCGCGCAATTAGGTATTGAGTTTAAGTCACAGCAAAGGTTTGTGACATATCCCAGAACATCGGGGCTCGATTTCTGGGGCTTCGGGACCCGGTTTCCATTTCTGACATCATCGCTGTGCTTAGTGGACCCGGACCTTTCCAACGCCACCACCCGCGTCCAACAACTCCATGTTTAATAGGCGAATAGAAGGGACCCGGGTCCCCGTTTCTGGGGCTTCGGGGCCGGGGCCCTATTTCTGACATCACAGCTGTGTTCAGGGGACCCGGACCTTTCAAGCGCCACCACTCACGTCCACCAACTCCATGTCTGAAACGGTTTCCCAGCGTAGGAGGATTTTAATGGAATTTTCGTAATATTCTCCACCTAATACGTTCCGAGTTGTTGACAATACATGTCGACTTACCCACAGAACACTAGTCCTATAAAGACTAGTTATCGTAGCTGCCAAACCGTTGGAAACACTAAAAATGTTTCATCAGATTTGTTTGCAAAATTTAGTGGTAGTTTCAAAGAAATAAAAAAAAGTAACTCTGTTTGAAATCTTGAAGTTAACCACCGCAAACCGCACGGAGGCACTTCCTGTTTACCATTGTTTCTCTAAATATCATAATACAACTCTACATTATACAATTATTTACTTAAATCTCCTTTTTTCAAACCTTCATGTGAAATACTTACTGTTTGAGTTATCATCGATGAACAAAGCTACCATTGTGTCTGTAATGCGTCATTTATTTTTAAATTAATTGTACAAAGAATCAAGAACTGAGAGTAACAATATGTTATTTGTAGATAAGTCTCAGAGAAAAATGACAAGAGCTTAATGTTGCAAGAAATCTCTTCGAGTGTCTATCAATATTAGTGACACCCCAGATCAAACACCGGAAGCTATTGGAAAAAGACCGTTTTCTCTTCGCAACAGAGAGCAATGCGAAGCGCCAGAGAAAGAGATGATGCTGGGGCATTTCTGACAGCTACAAATAAATCCATTCCTCGAAAAAGGTTGCAAAATATATTTATATCATTTCCCCCCCTTTTTCTGTTAGTCGTTTATAGAAGCTTTTCTTGTAACAAATGAGAGAGCGAAAGAGCCGTATATTTTCCTATTTTCCCCCCTCTCTTTACATTGGATTTTTAGCCCGCTCCTTTCATCAGACCAGACTTATTTTCTGTTGTGCACAAGCGAACATGAAATACCTCTGAAACACTCTTCAAAGTCAACATCCGAGAGATGAAGAAAAATCTTCATTTAGCAGAATTCCCCGACATCATCTGCCTTTCAAATTTTTAATAGGAATTTTGCTCCCACATGTTTGGAAAGAAAGAAGAGAAGAAAATCTAATAAAATTCAAACATTACTCACGTGGTCTTTGCCTTTTAGAAAGCACTTTTTCCCACCGGAAAAAGCCTTACTTTATAAAATAAAAGATACCATCTGCTTCCAAAGCAAACTTCTTTTTTTTAAAAAAAATATATATACTGGTACACAAAAAGAAGGAAACGTACTAATTCCCAAGAAAAGTAAATTTACTCCATTCGTTGTTAATTAAAATTTTGGTATAAAATATAAATATTATTGCTTGCTTCTATTTTGCTGGTCTTTTCAAAATCAAAATTTGCCATTTGAATAAATCTAATAAAAGGTACGCACAACTAAAAGTGTTCAAATATTACATAGTTCATTGTTTGATTCACGTAAATTGGGAACTGAAGGTGCAAAGTACACTTTGATTATGTTCCCTCTCTGCTATGTATATGCCTTCTCTACATTATCATCAATACACTCTGTTGTGGTATCAAAAGGTGAAAAAAAAACAGTAGCATACACTATAAAAGTCTCTTTAGCGTGATGTTGTTAGAGGAAAAGAATTTTTTTTTACAAATGAATGACGTATTGGAAATTTGTTGGAGTCGATAATACAGGATTGTACAGAAAAGTACAATAGGTGCGATTGAACATTTGAGCCCACGAATATTAGCATATTATGATTTGCTAAGTTCTTAAACTAAAATACTAGGGTATTATCTTATACTAAACGAATAGGAGCCGAAATGATTCGAATTTCAGATATTTTTTCGGATTTCAGAATATCTCGTATATATTTAGTTGGAGGTTGCCCATTGCTTTCATGATTATATTTTGAAATTTATTTCGATTTATGGCCTTTATGTATCTCAGGCTCAGGTCGGGATATGGTGGGGGAAATTATACTGGAAGGCAGCTACCCAAGGCCTAGTTTGTAGGTACCATCCTCGGATTTGCCTGGTGTGTTCATGATTATATATCTATACTCCTATTTCTGCTATGTTTCGAGAGAGCTGATCTTCTCTCGTCTTCAGATAAGAATGTGTAATTATTGCAACTGTCAGTTACCTGGAAACTTGCAATTTTTATTCCCTCATTATAGTCATTACGTTATCAATGTCATTCCCCAAGTAGCCCTAATTCCTTTTATGTTACTACGTCATTTTTTTTTTTTTTTGTTTATAAAGTAGAGACATTCAAATAGGATTGAATTCAATATTGGACTGACTGATTTGATCTTGTGTTAGTGCTATGAAGGCAGCCTATTTTATTGTTCTCTATTATTTTTACACTATGTCTCATTTATTCCGCAGTATGTAGTAAGGACCATTTCATGAATTTTCAGCTACTTTGGTCCTATGAAAAAGTTCTCCCCTTTGGGTGATTTTCTTTTGTTCTTCTATTATTAACAGCGGTCGTCGTGTCTCTTCTATGCATTCTATATAGGTATGCTGATTATGCAGCTTTTGTTGTACAATTCATTCTCCGATCTTACTGTGGTAAGCATGTTTCTGAAGGTTTCTTCGCAGTCTGTGGGTATCCGTTCTGTTACGTGGTGGCTGTGATGTGCTGCAGTTCGATTCGGAGGAGTTATCTGTCTGACCAGATCCAATTGGCTCTTATTACCATTGCGCAACTGCTTTCTTTGTCCTGGTATAATGTTTTGAGTTGTATTGTAGGTATCTGCACGTGATTGCGGTTTCTGTATACCGATGTAGTTCATGTGTTTTCCTTCTGTCTACCAGTACATCGAGAAAAGGTTATCTACCATTCAACTCTACTTCCGCGGTAAAGTTGACGACAGAGTATATTCTACTGATGTGCTGGAAAAATTCGTTTAGTGTGTCAGTACCATATGCACAGATTATGACCGTGTCATGTATGTATTACAACTACGTCTTAGATTTGTTTTTTGCTTTCGTTATGGCTATTTGCTCGCAGTGTTTCATGTAGATTTTGCTGACTATAGCAGTGATCCCATCATCATACCTTGTTGCTAGTAGAAGCCATCATGTAGTTATAAGTACGTAGTTCTGATGCACAAGGAAAGGTGTTCCATAATGTCATTAGTGGTGAATGTCGTTCTCCTTTGTGTCGAGTCATCTTGTAGCAATCTTTCTGTGATTTCTTTGACTACTTCGTCTCACACGAGGTTTGTGAATAAGGCCTCTACATCGAAGCATCTGTTGATTTGATGGGGATCTGCTTTCATACTCTTCTGAGATTTTGAAGAATGCATCTCCATTCCCTGAAACCGGTGATATTATCGGTAGCAGATATTTAGTCAAGAGATATGTTTGTAAAATTATCCAACTCACTATTAGTCATATGACCTGGTAATGTAAAATAAATAGTTAAATAGCATCTATTCGAGGAATGATAACACCCATAGCCTAGTGGTTAGAGTGACGGACTACAAACACAAAGTTCCAGGTTCGAATCCTACTACAGACGGTTGCAAAAATTACAAACTGTACCTGAAGATAGGAGAGGATTAGCTTAGTCGAAACTACAGGAAATAGAATCATGAAGTCCACAGAAAAAGTTCAAATAAGTGTATGCGAGACAATTATAATAATTTTTAGTCATCTTCCATGGATTCATGCATTGTTTTACAACCTTTTCTATAATATTTTTTGAATTTCTTTTAAGGCATTTAGACAACTTTGGCTTAGGTCGCATAGATAATGATGGGATGATTGCTTGGAATGAAGAAAGTGGGAGGAAACCTACGCACACGGTGTTCGTCCGCCACAAAGCCCACATGCCATGAGAGAGGATGGAACCGACGACTCCATGTACTAGAGGGTGAGCGCTATACCATTGAGCCATCGCGGCTCTTCTATAATGTTAGAATATAATTAAGTAAAAATATATCTCGAAGAAAAACCTTAACAGAAACAGATCAAAACGACATAGAAAAAAAAAAGTAGAAGAAACGAGTTGCAGTTAAGCATAAGCAAAGTGACAGGTCAAAGAAAGCATGTTGAAGGATTGATTTTTGACTAAACGTGTGAAGAAAAATAACGCAATAATAAATCGTTATTTTGAAACGTTTATCAGAGCGAGGACAGAAAAAAATACTGCTGTTTTTCATTTGAATGATTGGAAGAACAGGGGTAGAACAAAATAAACTGTATATAAAGAGAACATTTTTCATACAAGTTAAAAGAAACGAGTAATAAATATAAAAGAATCAATGACACACATCAAACTGTAGACAGTTGACAGCAAAGAAAAAAAAATGGACTCGAAAGGTTTGCATTAACAATTGTGCGAAAACGTTTTCTCTTCTGATTATGTGCGTCTGTGTGTGCTATCTGCTTTGTCTTTGTTATATTTCCGTTTGCTCAAAATGTCATAATATTAGAGAGGAAACGTAGAATAGACATTAGTCACGCTGATGACAATGGATATTTGCCTGTAGAAAGAAAAACTTTTCAGCTGCATAAAATAAAGATTTTTTTTTTTAGAAAAGCGAATCAAAAAGCCTGAAAATAGAAGTTATGTAGAAAGGTCTAGTTTACAAAGAAATATTTTTTCAATAACCAGGACTTCCTTCATCCTATACTTCTTTTAATAACTTCAATTCTCTGCTTTATTTTTTTTTTAAAAAGTAACAATTGAACAGGCCCGTTATAATTAGATACGTTTCTGAGATTCGATTTTTCAAATGTTGAAAATAATCAACTTGGAATACGTTCCCTTCTCCCCGTCAGAGGGCAGGGTTTTCGAATGCAGCAGAGTCATCTAGCGTAGGCTTTTAGAACTCGCCGAACATTTGCAGACAAACAGGAAAAACTATTTTCTTTATATATTATTAGACTCGCTTTGCTTCGCTGGGGGTGATGTCTCCAGGCCCTTTTGGCAGCTGGGCTCCCTACTTGGATTGTTGAGGGCTGCGCCCCCTTTATCGTAACCAGACTCTCTCTGCGGAACGGCACGTTCATGGTGTCGATCTGGAGTTCTGCCTTCATAGGGAAGGTTTGCCTAATTTATTGTAACCTATTTTTGGTCATACACCTTCATACAAACTTTCGTTTCTCTAGCTTCATTGGCTTGGAAATTAGTTTTTTGAGCGGCCATTTTGGATTTATAGTGGGTAACTTTTTAACGTTTTCTTATATTGTCGTAACCTACTTGTGATGGTACACCAAATAAAATTTCATTTCGGTGTGGAAAATGTTTTTTAGTGGCCATTTTGAATCCAAGATAGAGACTTTTCTAAAATGTAATATTTTCCTAAACTACTCGTGATAATACACCTTTTTACCAAATGTCGTATCTCTAGCTCAAGCGGTGTGGAAAATGGATTCCTAGGTCCGCAATTTTGGATCTAATATGGCGTCTTTGGATACATCTTGTAATACTTTCGTAACCTACTAGTGATGATGTACCTCTGTACCAAATTTGGTGTATCTCGCTACAGCCGTTTAGGCTCTGTATTCTATACAAGAATAGGTTTAGAGACCTATTTGGATCCAAGATGGCAACTTTTTCAACATTTTGTAATATTTTTCTAAACTATTTTTTTTATACTATTGATCATATACCTTCATACCAAATTTCATGTCTCTAGCTCTAACGGTGTGGAAAATGGATTTTTGCGGTCCGCCATTTTGAATTAAAGATCTAGCTTTAGTAGTTTGGCCTGGGTGATGATGAGTGAGTGAGTCAGTCAGTGAGTGACCTTGGGGATATATATAGGGTTTGAAAGTAATTGGATTGATATTGGCAAAGACAATTTATTAAAGATATCATCAATTACATTTTAAAATCTTCAAAGTAGGCCACTTTTGAAGCCACACAGCGCTCCCAACATTTTTTCCATTGCTCGTACGCCCCCACGAACTCCTTTTCCGGGATGCTTCGAAAGTACCTCGTCGTGGCGTCTTGAATGGCATGAACGGACTTAAAATGGCTTCCTTTCATGACCCTCATGAGCCGGGAGAACAGAAAAAGTAACAGGGAGACAGGTCTGGGCTGTACGCAGGCTGTGGCAAGGTTAGAATGATTTTCTTGGCAAGAAACTCCCTGGTCGCCAAGGCTGTGTGGCACCAACTTTGCACACACTTTTCGCTTGACAAATTCTTGCGTCACAATTTCGTAAACTTTCGTTTTGGACAAGTTTAGTTCATCCGCGATTAATCGCACACTCTTTCGTCGATCATTGTTCAAACTTTCGCGCACACGGTCCACATTTTCGTTTGTTTTGGTTGTGGAAGGTCGACCCACCAGTCTCTCGTCCTCAACGTCCTCTCCTTGAATGTCCTATGCCAGTTAAAAACCATCGATCGTTTCAAACACTCATCGTCGAATGCTGTCTTTAACGTTTCAAAAGACTCCGTCCCGGATTTTCCGAGTTTGACGCAAAATTTAATTGCGTATCGATGTTCGATGGAACGTTCGATATTTTCACGACACGTCACTTGTACAGGGGTTCACTAATTCCACGATCCTCACGCTCCAACTGTTTGTAGACAAATGGGACCGGTTGCAATGCTTAGCTAAGACCCACCACTACCCCACCCAGCCACAGATTTCCCCACCCAAGGCGCATGCGCGAAACGCCAGAGCCTTTTCAAGTACTATTGGTAATATTTCAGAGGACTCTTACCGTCTTAAATTAAAGTGTAATGTATTATGTGCGCAAAGAGTTATTTGGTCCATATCAGCTAAGCAGCCTTTATATAGAATTTTTTCCATTGATCTTGTTAATGCAAAGATGAATTTCACGAATTAAAAAAAAATGAAATTTCAGATTTTATAGAGAGTTAGAGATGTATTAAATCTTGATAAGTTTCGAAAAAGTATAGAATATAAAGTGTATGTTAAAATCCCCATTCTTTGTAATAGTTTGTCAAAAGCTCTATATTTTAAAGAATTTGGCATTTCCATATGTTTTAATTCTATATATAATTTTTTTTTATTTACATTTGTACAATTTGAAAAGCAAAACAACATTACGAAAACACATTGATGATACCTTTCTATGTTTATTTATAGGGACGAGCTATCTCAACCAGCAGCCTGCTGTGTTTGGTTTATCTTATTTAGAGACAAATTTCAAGAAAAATAAGGTTAAACTAGTATTTATGTACGGCGTAAACTATCAAGCAAATAGGAAAGCAGAAGTTATGCGCGGAACAGCTAACAATAGGAAACTTAAGAGACAGTTTGTTCGAGAAAAGTTTCATCAGACTAGAGAGTAGCTCCGAATGCAATTTGTATCTAAGACAGGCTCAGGAGAGAAGTGGTTATGGGAATTTGTTACTTGCAGAGGATTTGCTGGTGCTGGCAAATCCAAAGGAGAGAGAGAGAGAGAGAGAGAGAGAGAGAGAGAGAGTTTTCGAATTAATTTCTCGAAAGCACTTTAGCTCCTCAGCACATAAAAAAACTGTATAGGTTAGAACATAGATTTGGCAGCCGAAAAGGATTACAAAATCAGGTTCTGTAACAAGCATGGAGCTTAATTTTCCTTGGATAAAGACATGTTAACAAACTCGAAGGATTTTTCCGGGAGAGAGGACAAAAATATTTAATAAAAATAAAAACTTTTCGAGTAGCCATTTCAGCTATGTGCCGAATAATCTTTTATGAGTATGTTTGGAAGATATTCCAAACTTCATCTTTGGTAATCAAAATCCTCAGGAGTGCTCTGGCAAATGTGGCAGGAACTTTAAGCCATGTTTAGGTCTTTCCATTCATTCAAATATTTTGTGTTAGTGTATCAATTAGCTAATCAAGGAACTACATAAATTGATAAGTGCTATATGGAGAAAGGA
>JAGDQP010012581.1:0-24147 GCA_022664845.1 Lepisma saccharinum
ATAAAATGTCCGCACATCGACAAAGTTAGTCGAATCCGAATGAAGATCTCCACGTTCATTTCTAATCATTTCTAACCTCGGCTTCTAACCCTTTCTTAACGAGTTTACCCCTTTGTATAGGTCATGTATGTAATTTGCCTTCCCGTTTTTCTCTATCTTCTGAATCTTCTGCGTCAGATATTCTCGCTTTTTGTTTCTGAACCCGAGTGTGGCGTTTCGTTTCGCGTTAATGTAGTGGTTGGTATTTGCTTCGCTTTTTTTACTTAGCCATCGTTGCCTTGCTTGTTTTCGTTCCTCATGAATCTTAAAGGATTCTTCATCAAACCAAGGTTTGTTTTTCTGTTGTTTCTTTTCACCTACACGTTCCTTCGCTGCACTCTTAATTGTTTCACGAATTGCCTCCCACATTTTACATCAATTTCATTATTAATACCATTATTATTACTCGAGTCGGCTAGGATTTCGAACCTATTTGAGAGTTCGAGTTGGTAATCTGCTTTTATGCTCGGATTATTTAATCGTTTAAACTTCAAATTTCAGTTGTTTTGACCTCTTGTTTTCTCTGTTCGCGATGCATAACTTTTCCCTTACTTTTGTGATCACTAATTGATGGTCGGTGTCACCTTCCGCTCCTCTGTACGACCTAAAATCCATTGTGTTGGTGTGTTTTCGTCTGTCTAGTAATACGTGACCGATCTAGTTGAGAGTTTTGCCGTCCGGAGATACCATGTGTATTTGTGTATGTCTTTGTGTTCAAAGTACTTGCTCTTTACCAGTAGGGTTTTCGAAATCGCGAAAGTTATCAGTCTTTCTCAATTGTTCTTGGCCTTTTCGTGAAGGCTGTATTATGTCTATAAAATATTGTAGCATCTCTCGATCTCGATCTACTTAACTTTTCAGTTTGGACCACCAAAAGGGGGTTAAATTTTGTTTCGCAAAATTATTTTTATAGTGTCGAAAGTGGGTTTTGTGAGCAATTGTAGCAAATTTCATGGAAATATCTGGAAAACTGTAGCTTTTACCTGTCTGTTTCTCAGTTACAAGAATTAATAACGGTAAAGATAAGGCTATCCCCTGTTCGATTCGCACGCTCCGTGAACGGCGCATGGGGATGTGGAGGTAGCGCTCCACATCTCGACCTACGGTACGAAGTGCGGTGGAATGGTCAGTCCCACGCTCGACTGACTTTACCTTCCCAAAGTGCCCAGGAGTACTAAGAGCACTCTGGTACTCAGTTTGATAGGAGGCTGAGTGCACCGTAGAGCGCCAGGCATGGGGACGATGGGTGCCTAACTTGTGACTGAAAATGTATCACAAAAATTGAACAGGATATTTTGAAACTGGTTAAATCAAAATAGGTTTGGATTGCGCGATATTATACTTACAATACAATCTGTCAAAAGTTAAAATTTGTGTTACGTTGAACTTATCACATTGCACGAAGTATATTAGAACTTTTAATTGAAGTTTTAACTTCTAGATTTGCTAATGACAATTTTCTTTTGGTGATGTTAGATTCGTTCAGGCTGGTTTACGTTAAAATAAACGACAATAAATGATCGTATCTTAATGTGGCCATACTTATCCTAAACTGGGTTTGTTCGTAAAACTGCCATAACATATTCATTTCATAATTTGTCATGGCAAAAAGGACATACATTTACATGTATTTACTTACCACACAATACATACAGACAAAATGAAACACATATACTTAATTTTACATTTTTCTCGCTTTTGAACTTGATTATTCATAAGTATTGAGCTCGTTGGCAGAATGGAGTAGGGGAAACGCGCTGGACATTACAGTCCTGCAAGCAAACTAACATGGGTTCAAATCCTGTTCAAGCCAGAAAATTTTTTACAAAGCAATCGTGAATAATCTAATCATCTCTTCTCATACAAAACGGAGAATATTTCCGACTGCGAATTTTGGTTGGGAAAGTTCAAATCAAGTCTCAGGGGGTTACGAGGAAAGTTAACAACACGTCATTGATCAGAAATATGCACTTTTCATGTTATTATTCTTAGAAAGAAACTCCTATAACATTTGTTAAGCAAGTTTTGGGTACAGCCAAGTGTGGAGTATCGCTAGCGTGCGGGACTTCTTATTTGAAAACCTGGGTTCGATTCCCCACCAGCCAGTTTCTTTTTCGCATACACTGAAGTATTCAAACAGATTTATCTGCGGGTTATGGAGAACCTACGAAGCATCACTGGTCAGAATCCGAGTAAACAGTGCGTGTGCTGTTTAGCATAATGATAATCTAATTTTCATGCTTTTCATTGGTCTCTTTCTCTTCCTCTCTTTGTTGGTGTATTGTTATCATATCTTTGCTGCGTCTTTCTCTTCTTCTTCTCTCTATCTATTTATCTTTATTTTTCTCTTACTTTACACACACTCTCTCCTTTTGTGCGTCTTCCAGAGCCAATTTCGGGCCACTTTCGATGACCCGGTAACCCGATTGACCCGATCTGGAAACCCTATTTAACTGGGAATTTCAGTGTCGTATTTTTCTTGTTCTCGGGGTTACATCTCCGGTCTTGGTCACCCCTTAAAGAAGCATTGTTCAAACGGAATGAAATAATTAAAATCTCTCCTTCATCCTACGCGTTATCAAGTATAAATCGAATCAATGGGTCAGCATGGCCTACAGTATCTAATGCTTTTTTTACAATCAGTGATTCCGCTAGACCCCGGCTCCTGTAGGGGATGTCAGTCCAAATCCACGAGACTATCCCCAACTTCAACATATTGCGGACAAACGTTGATAGAAACTGTGTAAAATTCTACGTCCACCCTCCCAATTTTGACTTTACGCCCCCAATCTGAAAATCCTGGCAGCATCCTTTATTACAAAGTATTCCGAACTAGTATGTTTACTAAACCCCACCGAATTTGCAGACTAACCCCGCGCAAACAAACAATGCGTGTTACACATTTGACATTATCCTAGATGTGTATCAAAACTCTGGAGTTTCACTGGAAATCATAAGTATTCAATCTGACCACCAAGTTTGGTCTCCATTTTGAAAGTGATTTAATGAATTTTTGAAGCACCCTTTATATATTCGAATAACCCTGCAGAAGTATAAATTCACTTCTCTCTTGCTGTTAGATTTGATTTGTGGAAACTGAGCTTAATATTTTTACTACGTTTAAATTCCATATTTTTTTATCTGTGCTTCTTCTTCTTCTTCTATTTCCCCTTCTCTCTTTCTTTCTCTCTCTCTCTCTCTCTCTCTTATTTCTCTGCGTCTGTCTTACAGACATCCATCGGTTTCAATGTTTCATTGTATGTTTAAATTTCTCCCTTGATCAACTTATGTATATTGATTCGTCTTGCTTTCATTTTACCGATACTAATACATGTCTATTTGATTTTAGTATGAGCGAGACGAAGGAAGGAGAAAGAGGGGGTCTGTTTACTGGAAACGATTATGGGATAATAAGGTGCCATTTGGGTTACCTAGCTGCACGGCATTCGCTGTCGCAATATTTTTGATGCGAAGTGTACCATCCCGATATATGCCTGGCGTGACTGAGGAAAACATTGGGAAAACCTAGGTTAGGACAGTTAGCCGCTGGTACCGAACCGATGTCCTCCCGAATACGAAACCAACGTTCTACCAAGTAAAGTACGGTGCTCGGAAGAAAGCATACTCGTTTCGATGTTTATCACATGCACGCACACACAATATCATAGGCACGCCCATACAAGATAACGTAAATAACAACATAATATCAGAAATTGTCAAGGATAAATATCGTGCTACGTACCCTATTTTTAAGAACTGATAGAAACAGACCTTTTCTCTTGTTTTTCATGCATAACGTTAGTGTTCTATGGAATTCATTAAGAAAGAAAAAATAAAGAAACCATGGGTTTTAAAGTTCATTTTTGTTTCTCCATGTTCGGTAAGGATCTTTTCTATTGGACAATTTGAATTAAACTTTTCAGTACCCTTCAACTAGTGGCCCATCTAAAATAAAAATGGCGTTAGGTTTCCTATTTTATTGTTTGAAATGGGACTCTCTTAAGTTTTTCATTATTTGCTACATACTATAAGAAATCATAAATATATTTTTCAGAACCCAGGACATTTGATAATGTTTTCTGTTAAAGAAAAGAAAATTTCAACGCTTGCTCGCTCAGTCACACATCGCCGACTCAACGTTAGTTGGGTGGCCTATCTTGTAGGCTTAGAGAAAAATAGTGTATAACAAAGTCATGTGAACATAATTTTGGCCATGATAGTACATTAAGCACAGAGATACCTACGGGAGCGGTACGGGCAGACAGAAAACTGTACCCACTTTCATTTTTGTTTTAACACTATCACTATAAATGAAATAGACTAATTTTTCAATCACGACTATTTATAGCCAGTGTGTTTAATGGCTTACATTTACCTTAGCGTTATACGAATATTTGGGCGTTATTGGGCCAACAATGGGGTATCAACGTAGATATCGAACATAGTTGGACATTCTAAGTTAATATCGATCGACACTAGTGTAGTACGACATTTCCGTCATATTCATGAAAAGAACAGATAATACGAATTTAACAAATAAAATAGAATGCACCATTTTAAACAAAAAGGCGTATTCTAGCATTGTTTATGACTGAAAGAAAATATTATTATTATTATTATGGAACTTCTTTTTACAATGAAGTAGATATTCGACATTTACGTGTCTGGAATTAATGATGTTAATGCGACTTGATGCGACATCAGTGCATTAGAAACTTAAGTATATATTTTCTGTAGAACTCAGGGATTTTTATATCAAAATGAAATACTAATTAGTTGTTCACGGCACGTGTTGTAATGGTGTAAGAACGGTGGTTGCTAGGGCAACCAACAACTTCTAATGCATTTCATTTGATTGAGTTAATTGTGGTTTAATTCCAATTAATGCTCGGCAACTTTGTATTTATAAGAATGAATGAATATTGCTTATTCTGTCAGCACTATTGCACGAATTAGTAGATAGTTTCATGATTGTACATGCTCAGGCTTAGAGTATTGAAGTATATAGAAGGAGTAACAACTTAGCCTATCAATATTTAAATGAATGATTATTATCTTAGGTATTTATATCTATCTCTATCTTCTTAAAATTCTATAACAAATTGGCGAACGAGATTAAGTTCCTACTCACGCAAAAGAATTAACCGATTATATTAATCCAGTGCATGGGTATCTAAACATTGTTCCACGGACGTTGTTGCCAATTTCATCAAAGAAGTATTCAGATAACATGGCTTTAGAGAACATAGTAATCCAGATATTGATAGTGTGTTTTTCTTGGAAAGCAAAGTTAGTTAGCTGGTGGGAGAAGCTAAACGCCATACTCACATATAACTATGTTAGGGTCAGTTCTACAATCGACCGCTAAACTTCTAGTTAGCGCAAAGTCGAGGCCAAGTCTGAGTTTGGCCAATGAAAGCACGCAAAATGAGAGTTGGCCTCAACTTAGCGCTGACTAGAAGTTTAGCAGTCGATTGTAGAACTGACCCTTAGAAGTGAAAGACATATTTTACAGAACAAGACAGGATACTAGACAAAACATTTTAGAATATGTAGTACAGTTAAAGGCACATACTATTGCTACATGTTGTTCTTTCGGACAGAATTGAGAGTCAGAAGTACTTAATGAATACATATTGGGACTTAATGATTTAGAGTTACAATCCGCACTATTAGCTGTTCCAGAAATATTGTTAAACAAAGTCATTAAAATAATCTTACCTCATAAAAGAATAAAGTTCTCAGAAAAGTTTGGGTGTGAGTCAAACGTATACGTATACGTCAAATCGTATACGTATACGATTCCTAAAGTGCAACTGAATCTCACAGACAGATATGGGAATAGAAATACAAAAGAGATAAATGATGACGTTTATGGATCTATTAAGTTTAACTTGTAAAGCTTTGTGTACAGAATGCTTTTTAGATACCACCTCGTTTTATATATTTGAACAGTAACCTAACTAATCGGTCACTTCGTTAATCATATATGTTCTGGAACTTTACTATTGTCTAATGAGATATTCTGGAGTTTCAGTGAGTAATATGTTTATTAGTAGAAATAATTACACAAGTCTGTTCCCCTGTCTACCTCTTTTTCCACTAACAAAATGGCGACGAGGATGGGAAGTTCAATATTCAATGCTATTTCCAAAACTTAAGAATCGTGTTGTATTCAAATATACATGTAAAAACAAACTTGACAGATTGAAGTATGAAGTTTATCTAAATATCATTATATGAAGAAATATACTTCTGTAGAAATATACGTAATTCCGTTTATTATAACTGTACATTTATCCCAGTAATAAATTGTGCTTTATCTTCGATAGCGATCGCCGGCGATCACCGATATCGGCAATATTGTTTGCTATTCGATATTAATTGATTGATATCGGATAACAATATATTTCGAAATCGTAGATCATGCGTTATTGATATCGACCAATATCGATGTGTTACTGGGATATGGCCCAACGAGTTTCGTAAAATAGTTTTGTTTTCTTTAATGTCAAAATATGTCCAGAGGTCTAACTTTCCCAGTATTAGTATCACAGATTTTTTTTGTTAGTTTTATACGCTTTTTAACATAACATATTTACAAACTTTCAGTTTTGGAAATATAAAAAAAAATGAATTAATCATTTCCTGACTTTGCATCCGACTTTCGTATCGTGTGTTTATTGTAATTCAGTCTTGTTTCAATATGTTAATGGTATTCCAACGAGGTAGAGTACAATAGGAAAAAAGAGAGTGACGAAAATGTACACCTGAGTAAAGTGTTACAATTATGTTGTTGGTATAAAATTGAGAGGGTCAATAAGAGAGGGCTCTAACGCTCATTTTAACATTTTCAATCAGTGAAGATAATTTTCAAATCTGCCGTAGAGTCTCTCATAAAATTTTATACTGCGGATGGATTATGTGCTGCAGTTATTGTACGATCAACACCTAAGAGCAATAAGTGCTTGAAGTCACAAATTTTCTGCGCAGAGTTCGAAGAAGAACAAGAAATGTACACTTTACTTGTGAAAAAGTAAAGAAACTGGCAATGTGAGTATTAGTTGTACCATTGAGTATACGTTGTATGTTTGCGTTTCTTTTGGAATATGGACTGAAAGCTTTTTTTTTTATTTAAAAAAAAGGAAAAAAAAACTATATTAGTTTGAAATGATGGTGAAAACTGAAAAGTGGACTCAAAAAAATGCTGGGGTTACACGGACAATACGAGTACTGTTAAGCGAATTATAGTTGTCGTAACGAAAAATATAGTCATATTTAGGATGTGTGACGTATCGGCACTTACAATAAATGTTGATTCAGCTTTAAGTGATTATTGTTAAATTTACCATATTATTAGCAATACTGATTTGTTAGGGCGGAAGTAACAATAAATTATTGTTGTTTTGAGCATGTTCAAAGATAACGAACATTAGGTCACCATATTTATCGCCACAGCAACAGAAAAAATAAAATTTATTGCAAACGCACAAACTTTGACCATTATGGCGAGTTCTGGATGATAATTGTGTTGATGCAGATGATGATTAAGACAATAACATTAATATTTAAATGTGTGAAGAAATTTACACATGTTTCTATTACCGTTGTGAAAATGTGTATTTGTACTGTTTATAGTTGTAGTCATCAGATGCAGGGATAGGCGCGAGTCTCTTTCTAGCTTTTAGTCTCTTTTTCTTGAGCTTGTCTCTAAAAGTCTCTTTTTTGAGGATTTTGTCTCTTTTTTTTTAGAATGTCAGTATCCGCTAAGTTTTTTTTGTACATTCA
The DNA here is from genome assembly GCA_022664845.1 of Lepisma saccharinum. Lineage (NCBI taxonomy): Eukaryota > Metazoa > Arthropoda > Insecta > Zygentoma > Lepismatidae > Lepisma > Lepisma saccharinum. Next base: position 7,828 of record JAGDQP010012581.1, read on the forward strand.
CATTTTTTTCTATATCAAGTGATAAAAGTAATGAGTTTTAGAATGTAATTATTTCCCCTTTTCTTGGTATTATCTTTTTTATATGTGTGGGATGTTGGCGGTTTTTTTGTCTCCGCAATAGGGTGGTTGAGTGGAGACCCTTCTGTGTATCTTTCTTCATGTATCTTTCTACTTTCGTGGGACAAATCTCGACTGAAGTCCTCTTCAATTTTTTTCTATATTTCAATCATTAAACTTTATGGCGCCGAGCTTCAGCAAAATGCCCTGAATTAAGTTTTTCCTAACGCAACAAAAGATCTTTACGTTTGGAAGTGTTACCATAGACATTGACAGCAGTATCCGAATAAATAGGTTCTACATAAGGTATTTCAGAATTCACATTGCCCCGACTGTGAGATTCTTTCCCTCTTTCAGCTTTACGCTTTACTTCAATCAGTGGCCATTCATCGCTATTTGTTTCTAAAACATTCCCTTCGCGAGAGCTTCTGCGTGTATTACTTAACATGTCCCCCTGCTCAGCAACTTTACACACCCTCGGATTTCGTGTTCTATGTATGATTCAAGAAGATAAGTGGCAAGAACTCATAGTAAAGGAACATATACTCGATAAAATTAAGTTGATCCACCTTTTAATAGTAACAACAACCAGAGTTGATAGTACCAATCAAACCCGAAGTCAAATTATTCAAACCACAATAGAAATGGCACAACACATCAATGGACATTATTATCAAACATTAATACATTTCCTACCTTACGCAGCTTCTATGGTTACAAAATCTCCAAGTAATGCAGGGGATATTACGCTTTTATTCAGCACTGTAAAATATCCAGCAGCTTCGGTACAAATCTTACAATTCACTTAAATATCAGTCTAGCCTTTCAAACATACCTTAGCGTTCTTGATATTTTATTTTCGATTCTAAAAGAAAAGAAGGTACGTAGGTAGCATTACGTACAGGAGACTTAAAGGGTGCTCAAGTTGTTCATGGAATGCTAGAAGGTGTTCGTCCATTGAAAAATAATGAAATGAAAGAATATATCGGAGTTGAACAATTATAGAGAACTGTTCAGAAAAGAAAGAGTAACCTTATTACTAACTTTTTCACTAAGAAGGATAAAAAACAGTGAATGTAAATTACATTTTGTATAACTTCTTAAATTTTGTGTGGTTTCTGAAATTTTGTATGCATTGTCAAAGTAATAAATGTATTTGGCCATACCCCATCCAGGTCCAGAATTGAACATACATTTTAATTTCTCCTTTATTAACAAAGCTCTGAACTGCTACTGAAGTGAGAGTTCGTGTTTTTTGTAAGATGTCATTCATTCTGTATGTTCATTCGAAATATTTCACAAAATTTATAAATAAATATTGTTTTATTATCAAAATTTTAATATAAGTTCTGTTCAATTCTGGACTTAACCGGCCTTTTGGTAGGGGATTTTAACACATACACACAAATGTAGTCTTTTACACTCACTGGTAATAAAAAATATGGATACTGGTTTCACGTCAGATAGTCTCTTTTAGTAGCTTTTTCTCTATTTTTTTGTCTCTTGTCTCTTTTTTAACAGTTTAGTCTACAATATCCTTTTTTGAACTACTTGCCTGCAGATGGCACCTCTTTGTAAAGAGAAACACATAGGCACTGTAGGTTTATGGTTTTTATACAATCGGATTATGCTTTGCTGAATTAAACGTAGGATTCTTCTTTTTACAACTGAGTGATATATGTTTAACGAATTTGTTTAAATGATTTAGGAAAGAATGCCATATGAATATTTGTTCTTGCAAGTATTAGTGTGAGTCATATGTTTCAAAATAGAAAAGGGATTCGCCTACAAGTAAACACTTTTAGAAGGCGAACATTTTAGTTCAAGCCTTTCCGCGAGGCGCACTTCAGTCTCCCAGCGCGAAAGTTTGTATTGATTTGCTGTGATAATATTATCACTGCAAATGTTCGTAATAAACAGACAAGTTATTGTAAAACTTACCATACCAATAGGAATAAAGCTGCTATTTTTCGGGTGGATTTATTGTAAATTCCACAATAACGTATTGTAAGCTGTTGAGAACAACCGTAACAGTGTTGTTAAATTAACAAAACACGCTTAACAATAAAAGTTTGGTCAATGCAACCATAAAAAGTATTGGTTCCTAAATAACCACATTTTATGGTCCACTTGACCATAATATCGCTATATTATTCTTTTGGGGTGTGCATTTACAGTTTCTGTAAAAGGGTTTGCTTAACTCGTATTCACTTTTCAGGAGAGTGGTCGAATCGATTTTCATTTATTGAAAGTGATTTCTATGGATAATGCCAGTTTAAAATGATTTTCGTACCTTTCATATTGACAAGTTGAGCTAATCTTGCCTTTCGATTAAAACCTCGATACAAACTTCGTGTTGACGAAATTTTGATATTTGAAGAGTGTCTAAAATGAAACATCTTTCTGAAGAAGGAAGAGAAGAATTTCTTTTAGCTAAATCTTGATGAAAAGTTGGGTAAGACTGTTTTGTCTTAACTTATTTGCATGACTAGGTTGTCGGGGGAAACCGTGCCATTTCTAACGATTTTTTACTGTATAACTCATTCTATTGAAGAAAATTGGAACTAGAAAATTGTCAAAAAAGGAAGGGGGAAAGAACTCTAAACTGCTATGACCCAATTGTGAATCACATTTAGAATTATTTATAAATTAAACCTAATTGGAGTATTTTCTTATTTAAATGATATTTAATTGAATTTGAGAAATAATTACAGTATAAAACATAATTTCTTACTCAAAAAGTAATTTTTCTGTTGTTTTGCGAGATGCATAACATTTCCAATAGTTTCTGTGATTATACAATTGATTGCGCCACAGATCCAACTATGATTTTGGTTATAAAACTTACTTTAAACTTTTTATTGTTCGGAATTTTGTAACTTAATAAGAGCAAAACTATATTTAACATCTTCTCGTGCTAGTAAGAATATGTTATATACAATTTTGTATTACATTCTTAGCATACCAGTATATATTTCGCAAATATTAAATGTCCTAGGGAATATAAATACTTACACTGGGAATTCAGTACAAAATAAGGCGAAAAGAGGGGGTTGGACATTTGATTTATCAAGCATTCTCTAACTATAAATATTTTTGGAGAGGGTGGTTGAGTCTCTTTGGAGATTCCCAATAACCCTTAGTCAACTAAATGAAGTAAAGTAGGTTTCTTCAATCCACAGTCTCTCCGCCAAAAATATTTCACAAACAGATACCAAGAAAATCACCCATTGCTTTAAGAAACGCTCAACCTAGATGCAGAATACCACCATAACAACCCAATAACAAACACACCACTTTCCCTTTATTTCACCATCTATCATCACTCGATGCCACCGAGTCATCCTGATTTGCCAATAGCAGATGCATATAAGATAATAAATCCACCCATCGATATTATTCCATAGAGATTACATCTTAACAGTCCGAAACAATTAGATAACACATATTGTAGCCCGCATAAACAATTGACAGCAAAATACGCTACAGTGAAAGAAAGAAAATCATGAAATGCCCAGGTGAAAAAAAAAAAATCACTTAGACCAGCCAACACTCTTCAAAATTATTTGTCCGAAACACCAACTTCCCTAAAGAGGGCCTAACCCTCTAGAGGACGCTAGCTATGACATATGCTATAGCTAGCAAAAGAAAAAAAATCAGTACATACAGCATCTAAAAAATATATACCTACGAATAAAGTCACGTCCCATTACCCCACACTCTCTCCAAGGTACCTACCTTTGATCATCCGCTTGAAAACAGAGTCTCTTCACTTACATAGACAACTGCAACGCACTGTCCACAATTACATAAAAGCTTATAAACTTAGACAATGGGTTAAGACATGCAATAAATTTAATATCACAAATCACCCTACTAAATACTGGAAACGTTTTAACGCTCTGACAGGAAATTAGTCATCCTTCCTACCCCCTCACCGACGAAGACAAAACTTTACATGAAGATAAAGACAAAGCTTTACACGAAGATAAAGACAGAGCTTTACACGAAGATAAAGACAAAGCGGACGCTTTTGCTATCTTCTTACAAGACACCTTAACCCCTCTCCTCACTACTTTACCACATCATGATCAAGTTAACCGGCTCAATATAGCCTTACCTCACCTACAACCTAACCCCAATCATACATTACCGTCTAGTATTTCCCTTTACAGCACCTATCACAATCACTTCCATCACCAACCATAAACGTAATACTGCACCCGGCATGGACGCAATCACCGATCGTCACCTCAAAGAAGATCCCTATCCACTTCTGCATTTTGAAACAACTCTCCTCTGGCAGTCACTCCTGTCACTATAAGCCGCCAGCTATTTCCGGTTTGAGAAAAATATCCTCTAACTGAAAACACCCAGCAACTCACTATAACAAGAGTAACCGACAAAAAGAGCTGAAACAGAGGGGAGGATCCTCGATGGGACCCCACAATTAAAGCCGTTACTGTAGGTTAGGTAAGAAAGTTGTAGTATTAAGTTCAGAAACAAATCTAGGAATTCTTTTTCATAAAACGTATAATGTGAACTATTATTATCTTGTCAAATTCACAGTAAATTACAAATTCCATTACAAATGTGACCTATCGTTTTATAGGTCCTAATCACATACAATGAATCGTTTGAACAAATCGTAGAAATCATGACATATTCCAAGAAATCCAATAAATAACACTCTGATATGAATATAGAATAATACATACACACAAATTTCTATGAAACAGTATATCCAACTTTTTGACTCAAATTACGATTTGGATTCCTAACTTCCCCTCTTGTGGTTTTCACAATTACACGCAATAAATCCACGATCCGGAAATAGGAATCTACTAATAAATGACTCAAGTAATCGTATACCAAATATGAAAACAATCGCACGAATATTCTAGGAGATACGAGGTAGTGGTCACGAACCCAACTGCCGGCTATCAACCCGAACACGTGGTTACGAAGAAAATTGAAACTTGGAATATTCAAATAATTCCTTCTGATATCAACGTAGGATAGATCAAATTGATAATAGCAAAACTTTAACAGCAATATTATCGCGACGTACAACACGATGGCAACAGATACATACGATACTAAATTTTCGACGTTACGAAGGACTCTATATTCAAGTTCATTCAAAGACGATTTCCTTAATCTCAATTGAAACAATACATTTCCCGACGAATCTTCACTACTTGTAAAACATACTTCATGCAAATCAACTTTCTCACTCATACACGAAGAAGTCACATAATCCGGCGAAACTAAACATGGTGAAAATTCACACTTACCAAAATATACGCGAAACTGACGATTCTCAGGAATAATTAACGAAGAATACGAACTCGAATTACGACGATTTAGGAATTCCACGGACGGCAATCAGGAATCCATAGAAGCTTGTGGACTTCATAAATGCAGATACGCTATATTATTTTACGTAACCAATATCAATTTCTATCAGAATATCTAACACACCAAATATCAGTAGTTTCCCCTGATGGCACACTAGCAATTATGAGGACTCGTGGTCCTTCATGCCGACAGGTACAAATTCCTAATTACAGTTTCTGCCGTTAGGCTGCTCTGCTATACATCAGTGTTACAAAACAAGTTTTCGTATATCTTCACAAAAATAAAACTCAAAAATCCACTAAAACAATAAATAAAAATAACCAAAACACTTTTTGGAGGAGTAAAGGGTAGCGTAACTTCAAAATGTTCGCTACAATTTGCTAGCTCTCATCTACACATTTATTCTCTGAACTGGCTACTTTCCCTTACACTGGAAAACCTCGAAAACCCTCATGTTTCTTAAACCTAATAAATCCCCTGAATCAGTATCCTCATATCGCTCAATCCAATTAACATCCACTTTTAGCAAAATCCTAGAGCGCATCCTTGTCCACCGTTTACATACTCATCTCTCCGAACACATCTTACTTCCTCCCTACCAAGCCAGATTTCGACCTCAATACAGTATCAATGACCAACTCCTCAGACTGACGACTTTCATAACTAATCACTACAACAAACCCAACCTTCCTGCTTAGTGTTATTCAATCTTGAAAAAGCCTTTGACAAAATTTGTCATGAAGCGCTCCTTCATAAACTTCTTTCCTTCACACTCACAGTAGCTTACATTCGATTTATATACAGTTTTCTTACCAACCGTCTCACATACATCAACATAAACTTCACGCTTTCCCGTCCTGTATTCCTCCATTCAGACGTCCCAAAAGGTTCACCACTTTCACCTCTTCTTTACATATTCTTTGTTGGAGATTTTCCTCCCCTTCCACCAAACATTTACTTGTTTCAATACGCTGATGATACCGCCTTCCTCGCCCTCACCAAAACCATCCAACAGATCAACGTCCAAATGACAGACTCCATCCAACGCTTCACCGACTGGTGCCTTAAATGGAAATTAAAAATAAATCCGCCATTGTTTTCATTCATCCATGAAAACGCTCACGTATACACCACAATCCTCGTCTCCTCTCTATCCCGATTCAAAAGACTCCCATCATACCATCAAAAACAGTCACTTATCTTGGTATCACCTTCGATCATCATCTTACATGCAGACCACATCTACATACAATCGCACAGAAAGCCTATAATCGACTAAATAAATTGAAACCTTTGACCGACAGCTATGGGGACTTCATTCCAGGACAGCCATTAACACCTGCAAAGTCTTTCTCGACCCGGTTCTCACATACGACTTCAGTGCCTGGATAGCAGCAAACTGGTTCTTTTATGAAAAGCTCCAAATCTTAGAACGGCATGCCCTGCGGATTGCATTTCGAATAAAATTACCAAGCCCAACAGCAGAGCTCTACGCACGCAAGCCTTTTCCACATATTCTTTACCATATCGAAAAACTACGACTCAAGTACATCCGCCAACGCATTGATCAAAATCACCAGATAGTACTGGATACATTACATATCACAGCAGCACAAGCACTCCGCCATACTATAATCCCATCACCACTCTCACTACTCTTCACACTCCATCGCTACACAATTCCCCCTGACCATAGTGATCATGACTAAATTTCATCTTTCCATACCCCTGCTATTTAATCACATCACGCACCTTCATATTTAGCACTGTAACACTCATTAACTAACGGGGTCCATACTGTGTCCATCAGCTCAGAGCTACCCCTGAACAGAAAATAAAGCTACATTCGTTCCATTAACAAGTTCCCAATGTGTTGTGGCGTTAAGTGCACCTCACCACCATCTCCATCATCACCACACCCAAAATATAATTATGAGGCACACTCATAACAGTCCAAATGAAAGAGATAGTAAAAAAAAGTAATAAAGGATAATAAAGATGAATAAAAGTCCCTTTGACCAGTCATAAACCTCTCCTAAATCCAAATCCTTATAAATCTCATTCCCGATCGAGTGTTTACCCCTTAGGAGGATGCTATCTTATGGCTAGCTAAAAGAAAGAAAAAAGTCAGTACATATAGATAAAAAAGTGTTTCTTTACCAATATGTTGTATTCATCTCACTAGCGGAAATAAATACCTATCTTTTGAATACGGATTTCTCATTCGTTGTCGATGATTCCTGGTAGCTGCAAATTTCCGGACTTCTTGAGAATTATTCAGACTTGGAACATTCTTGATCACCTGTTGGAGTTAGTTATGCTACGTAGTGTCCAGAAATTCATTGTCGAACCAAGGCACCCCTGAGATTATTCTACTTAAGCAGCGCATGCATTTGAAGTCGCTCAGCGTCGACAGACAGTCCATACCAGAAAAGCGACAAGATATATATATTTAGTACAGTTGAAGCTGAGTTGCTTAGGACGTTACAGGAAGTTTCAACTATTACAACATGACTACAGTAGACAGTATTACACATTTGTTGAGCCGTTTAAACATGAAGAGATTAAGGTATTGAAATTTTATTATCTCAATAAAACTGTTTTGTGGCATTCCTTGTTTTTTTTCGACACCCTCCATATATTCAACCGATTCCAGATTACAGCCAACGTCATAATGGGAAAATGTAATCTTTCTTATTTTATCAAAATAATATCCCTAATCCTAAATATACTTTTCAAATATATATGTTACTAGAAACCAAGTATAGGCATGTTTTGATGTCTTATGTAGGTAAATAGTTTCTCATAAATATGGCAAACCTGTTTGAACAGTTTCAGGGTGAAGAAGGAGAATTCTGAGACTAGTTACAAATAACTAATTTTGAAAGTTGTATATTGCATTATATTCCAAGAAAATAATTCCACAATTAAGAAAATGCTTTTGTGTACTTTTAGAGCTCTTTTATATGTAGAAAAAGATAAGACTGTCACCTCAAATATATTTCAAAGAACAGGATGATATAAAATATGATATGGTTAGAGCAACTTATGCCACTCTGAATATAATATATGTGATTTTAAATAAACTTGCTTTATTATTTATCAGATAATTAATAAATCCTCAAAATATTTAATTAAGAGTATTATGATTAAGAAAAACATTTTATTTTCTGTATTCCATAATTCTATTAATAGTATCAGTATTCCAAACAATATAATGGGTTATAAACATGGACATAAGAATATAATAGGACTAGTAATAAGCAATTCACTCAATGTTATAAAATGGGACGGCTGAGAGTGCAGTTTGTCATCCCAACATGGCGGATCGCGCATACTTCCTGGAAAGGAAGCAGACGATATTGTGAATGTGCAAATAAATTTTAATTATCTAAATTTGTCCTTAACTACTAATTATTATAAAATAAGTGTTATTGCAATACACTTCCTTCTGAAGAGCAGTGATCATTCAAATCTTGAAACCTAATATTATTTCAGTATTACTATTGAAGAGAAAACTTAAATATTGCTTACCTGTTTATCCTCACACGTACCTCTTGGTCGGCTTCATCAGACGTAACCTTCACATACCTTAAATTATTTCACATAAATTTAAAATTTGTAATTAAAAGCGGCTCAATTAACATTACTTCTTATGGCCAGTTGCAATGTTTTGGACAATTCAACATGACGGAAAGGCGCACTTTCGACCCATACATTTTGGCTTGTTACTAGTCCTATTATATTCTTACGTTCATGGTTATAAATGACTTCATTCTGCAACGTAAAGACAATCCAATCGTTGGCATACATTCAACTATATTTTCGCTAGCTCATATAGTTTAATGGTCACAATTCAGATAGGGAATAGACGTAAGGGTTGAGTCCCACGAATCATCGTTAAGAATTTACGAATCGTTAGCAGTTGTAAGAGGTTTGAAATACATTACATTCGTTAAATTATTAACTAAAGTTGGTGAAATTCACAAAAGATCTGCTAAGTAGTGATTATTCGTGTAGATAAAGAAAAACAGATGTGAACAAAACCAGTTTTTTATGTCTCATGAAAAAAATCCTTGTTCTTTTTCAAATTTGTAGGTTTTTTTCCTCAGCCTGTACATAACTATGGTAATCTGAAAGAAATTGATTGTCAATGGCAATGTTATAAGCTGAACTATTAGTAAACACGCATTATTCATTTACATGCTTACAAGTTTGTTCCCTTCTTAACAGTGAGGAGAGAATAAAATCTGATAAAGAGGTTGAAAAGCAAGCAGAGGTACCATTAACATATAGCAGATTTTTTTTATTATTTTAAAAAGCGTATGTAGTGTATAACAGGATTACTAATTAATCACAGTAACCTTCCGGTGGTTCAGAATATAGAGTTCGTAAACGAAAGACTACCGTATGTTACGATACGTACTCGATGGTGCAACATGCTTTTAATAAATGTCCATGCTTCGACCGAGCAGGTTACTGATAACGACAAAAATACATTTTACGAGGAGCTAGAAACGTTGTTTGACCGATTACCGAAATATAATACGAAAATTGTGTTGGGTGATTTCAACGCTAAGGTAGAAAGAGTGGAAAACTATAGATCTGCTATAGGCAAATACAGCCTTCACGAATTCACTAACAACAATGGAGAAAGAGTGATAACTTTCGAGATCTCAAAAAACCTATTAGTAAAGAGCACATACTTCCAGAAGGTGGCACCGACCATCAGATAGTGATCACAAAAGTGAGGGAAAAGTTATGGATAGCGAACAAAGAAAACAAAGGATAGAAACAACTTAAATTCGAAGTTAAACGATTAGATAATTTGATCATAAAAGCCGATTACCAACTCGAACTCGCAAATCGTTTCGAAACCTTAGCCCACTCTAGTAGTAATAAAGATAAAATTAATAGTGAAATTGATGTAAGCGAGATGTGGCAGGCAATTCATGATACAGTGAAGGGCGCAGCAAAGGAACCTGTAGGTGAGAAGAAACACCAGAAAAACAAGCCTTGGTTTGATGAAGAATGCCTTAAACTTTATGAAGAACGAAAGCAAGCCAGGCAGCGATGGTTAAGTAATAAGTGAAGAAAATCCAAATTAATTAAAGTGGGAGGAAAGGTAGTAATCAAGGAACTATATAAATTGATAAACGTTAGATGGAGAAAGGAGGAACTGCCAAAGGAATAGAAAACCGTAATAATAGTTCTGATTTTTTAAAAAAGGCGATAAATTGAACTGTAATAATTACCGCGGAATCTCGTTACTCCCAACATGTTACAAAGTAATGAGTAATGTACCAGGTACTGCTAACTCGGCTTAGTGTATACGTAGATGAAATAATTCGATATCACTAATGTGGATTTAGTAGGACGTTGGACCAGATTTTCACCTTGAGACAAATCTTGGAGACGAAATGGATATACAATGCGACTGTTCACTAGCTATTCATTGATTTTAAGAAGGCTTATGATTCGATTAAAAGGGAAAAGCTATACAGTATCCTGGTACAATTTGAAATTCCGAAGAAACTTGTTTAACTTGACAAAATATGTCTCAGCGACCCCATTAGCAGAATACAGATAGGTAATAATATGTCAGATTGTTTGAAGATTTGCAACGGATTGAAACAAAATGATGCATTGTCACCAATACTGTGCGATGAGATAGGTATACAGGTAAACCTAGAGAAAACAAAATACATGATAACAAGTCGAAAAACAGGGAATAACGGAAATAGGTACATAACAATTAAGAATGAGAACATAGAGAAAGTAAACAAATTTTTCATATTTGGGAGCATAGTAACAAGCAAAAACGAGGTGACGGAAGAAATAAAAAGTAGTTTAATATCGGGAAACGCATGTTTCTATTCAGTCCAGAAGCTCCTAGCCTCGCGATTAATATCAAGGAAGTGGAAACTGAAAATATACAGAACGGTTATTCTGTCGGTAATATATTACGGTTGCGAAAGTTGGAGTACGACCGTACCAGATGAACATATTAGTGTTTGAAAATAAGGCTTTGAGAAAGGGGCGAGATGACTGGAGAATGGAGTAGACTGCATAATGAGAAACTTCACGGACTGTCCGACTCACTCGATATTGTAAGAATAATGAAATTACGACGACTAAGATGAGCAGGTCATGTAGCTCGTATGGGAGAAAAAAGAAAGATCTTGGAAAGCAGGAGGGAAAGAGACCGTTGGAAAGACTGAGACGACGTTGCGAGGACAATATTACAAGAGATCTTCGAGAAGTAGATGATTGTGATGAAAATTGTCTTGATCTTGCCCAGGGTAGATCCCGATGGCGAACTTTTGTTACTACGGCGATGAACTTGCGTGTTCCATAAACCACAAAGTAAGTAAGTATGTAATGTGTCCAGTAGCGTAACTAAAATGTTAAAACCCTATACAAGGCAGTTTTAGGGCCCTTATAACAGCATTTACCACACATCAACTGTTTAGAACAATGTTGCAAGATTTGTAAAATGGAGATTATCTCCACATTATGTGAATATTCACGTCCAGGCATAAATGCTCCTTAGTTTTTACCAATTCTGATAAATTTTGAGGTGACTTGTTTTTTATGTTTGCTGTTAACGCATTTTTCACCTATCTATATGTCGCCTGTAGGTTCCCCTGGACACTGACCCCCTTCCAAAAGAACAGGTCCTGCAGCATTGTAGTCGCTCGCTCTCTGTGTATCAGTGGTGACGATTTGACTTTGCGTTGTTCTAACAGGTAAATAATTAAGTACACTAATGTTGATAACGCAAGCGTTACTAGCATCAATAGAGTAACAGTTAAGTTAAAATTACGCTTCTGAAAACACTGTCTTTTTCGAACAATATTGAAACCCTACTACTTCTAACAAAAATGTTTTATTTTACCATTTGCAGCATAAGTATGTGATTATAATTACATTAAATTGCAACGATCTCCGATTTTCGTCACCGTCTGTCAGTTATTTCCGCGATTATCTGGAGTTTGTTATATTTAATTAGTAAATACACATTGACAAATAGGAATACTTCGCAAGATGGCGGGTATATCTTTTAGTTTTAGAAGGGAGACATACATCAAAGATATCGGTTGCAACTACCTTAATTGTACTTAATGATCTTAACTATTTTGTAAGTGCGAAAATATTTTGCTGACAATTTTTCAAAATAATAGATATTACAAAATTTTGAATCATTTAGTAGTAAAACTCGAAATTAGATATCGGTACTAATTAGATAACTTTTGTAGAGAGGGTATTCAGTTGTGTAACGAGGCACATATGATGATCTTAATACAGATTCAATTAAGATTTTGCCAAATATTGTATATTCATAAAAAAAATATAACAGTATGTAGTCATTATGAAGGCTTACCCAGGTCCAGCTATTACAGAATTTAACTATGTTTGTATAACATTAAAAGAATTTCACTAAAGCACATTACGAGAACAAAGTTTCTGCTGTTACTAGAAAATAAACTTAGGAAATAACAGAAACTAATGTTAGTCTATGCAGAGGTGTAATTCAGCTTTCCCAAATGTGGTTCTCTTTCTGTCCGACTCACCCTTCCGCCGCGCTACTGCTTTATTGGACAAATATTGTTTTTCTTATTTTATTTCTCAGTTCTTGATCTCGACAGGCATGGTTCAAAATGTTTCTCTCTCACCTACAGTGAGAAAAACATTATTTGGACAAATTCAACAAAGAGGAAGAACAGACTGTATCACACGTAAAACGTGGCCCACTTCGAAATCTCTATCCTTTTACAACAATTTGGATACATTAGATAGAATGGTATAGAAATAACTAGTACTCGATACACCTGTAAGGTAACAGGCAACGAAAGAGTGACAACTACGTAAATTCATTAAAAATATATATATATATTTGGACAACACCATACTACTCTCGAAAAAAAATGTTTTAGGTATTCTTCTGTGTACGTACAAAAGCACTCTGCGTGGTATATTGAAGCAATCCACACCGTGTCAGGCATAAAGAAGTAACAAAATGAGTTGAACAACATTGGAACTACTCCCTTTAATTTCAAATTACGTACGGAACGTAAGAGGTACTGAAACATAGCCAAGCTTGGAAAGCCATGCTCTACCGTTGGACACATCACAAAAGAAACATAAAATAGAACAATTATTGGGGACCCGTTCTGGACAACTAAGGAAACTAACTGCCCGGAATGAAACCTACATTCTTCATTCTGTGAACAAAACTCAAAGAATTCGTGATAAAGATTTGGTTACTTCACTTGCCTAGGACATGCAAGTTAATGCTACAGATGTGAAGAAAAAAATTGGGATTCAGAAGATGTGTAGCCAGAAACAAAACATACATATCAGAAGAAAGCAGAAAGAAGAAGTTCTAATTTTCCAAGAAATGTCAATGTGAGTGCCTGAAATTTTGGGAAAACATTTTTTTTTTCTAGGATGAGACGAAGATAAACTTGTATTGTAGTGATGGATATCAGGACGTCTGGCGAAAGAAGATTGAAACTTTCAGAAGGCAGAACATTGCTTCAACTTGTAAAAATGTTGGAGGGTTTGTTATGATTTGGCCAAATCCAACTTACATATCCTAGGCGAGTGAAGTAACCAAATCTTTAGCACTAATTCTTTGAGTTTTGTTCACAGAATGAAGAATGTAAGTTTCATTCCGGGCAGTTAGTTTTCTTGGTTTGCCAGAACGGATTCTATTCTGCAATAATTGCTCTGTTTTACGTTTCTTTATGATGTATCCAACGATAAAGCATGTCTATCCAACAAGCTTGGCTTGTCTGACGCGGTGTGGATTGCTTCAATACACTATGTAGACTGCTCTTGTACATAAAACATACCTAGAACATTTCTTTCGAGAGTAGTATGGGGTTCTTTTTGCGATGAATTTACGTAGTCGTCATTCTTTCGTTGCCTGTTACCTTACAGGTAAATCGAGCGGTAGTTAGCTCTATAATATTCTGTCTAATGCATCCAAATTATCATAAAAGGGCAAGAGATTTCGAAATGGGCCATGTTTTACGTGTGATACAGTGTTTTCTTCCTCTTTGTTGAACTTGTCCAAATACTTTTTTACCAGTTGTATATAGTTTCCCTATCTATATGTTGTATTAGAAACTCATAATTACGGTATTAACGGTAAACAATAATTGCATCCAAACAGCAGTTTGAAGGATATATTTCCTAGTGCAAGTCTACTCTTACTTTTGTATGAGTTCTTCTTGTCGCTTATTTTTCTTGTATAGTTTTCTCATTCTTAAATTATCTTTGTATTTAACAAAATCACGATGAATGACGTTTTCATTTTTTCTTTCATTCTTTCTTTTAATTTTCTTCTTGACTAAATGGTCTTTATCGATTTTATGCACGAAACTCCAGAAACAACACAAGCAATGCATGAATTAACTTCTTTAGCCAGGGGAGGGGTATTATACATGATGTAATTTTTTAGGTACTGAAGCACACAAGTTTCAGGGACGGATTTATCGATGAGATAGATTTGCCAAAGGGAGATACGCTTGGTAGAAGGGAAAAACGACCATGTACTGTAGAAATAGGAGAACCGACTTCACTTTATCATTTGTCCCCCCATTAGGGAGGCCCACTTCAACCTTGCGGGGGCTGGCCCCCAAAACGCCCAATGGTTCGTGGTGTCTCCAAATCTTGCAATGTTAATTTAACTCAATTTCTGACGTCATATAATGATGAAATTTTGCACCGCGGCGTAAGTCGGTTGACAATACAATATTCAATTGTTACTTTAAGATATCTCTATATATTTATATTTTAATACTTTTTTTTAATATGGACTTCTTTTAAAGTAATACTAGCCTGCAACGATGCTGGGTTTGATTCATTGCAGAGTACTCTAGGATTTGGGTAACAAAACAGCTTGAGAAAAAGTATCCGAACACCGAAGTAACTCGAAGAAATAATAAAAAAAAACTTTTTAAAAACATACTTTTCTTAAAAAAAAAAGTACTAAAAAGTAAAAAAAAAATGTTTATGCATGACTAAAAAGAGAAACATGGGGCTCGCCAATTCAAGAATTTATATAGCAACTGTATATGAGAGCGCGCCAAAACAATTTCTTTTTAGTCATGAGTAAACAAAATTATTTTTTACTTTTTAGTACGAATTGTTTAGAAAAAAGTGTCTTTAGAAAGTGTTTTAAAATCTTTTTAGTTGTGTTTACTAGTCCTATGAAAATAATGAATTTCGTGGATATGTTGCCATAATTTGCACTAATCTATTGCGAAGAGAAGGCCTACCCATTTCCAGGGATTCTATCGATATTTAAGAGTATAAAGTTTTACAGTTGGAGGTGTCTGCTTGACGATATAGAGGAGTGACACCCTCGGAGTGAGGGAGATTTTGCAGAATTCTTGTCCGTTTCCCGTGTCAAGGTGTGGAAGAAATTCAAAGGTAGCTTACTTGATGAGAACACACCTGATGCTGTTGAAATCAGGTGAAGTATTATGTTTCATGTGGTTGGTGGTTCTGACTTTTAGAGAGAGCCCTTTCACAGTCATGAGGCCTTTTCGCACTCCGCATACGGAGTTAATTCCATTGCTCTTACGGGAACTTCTGAAGTTAAGCGGATTGGTACGCATGCGGAAGAGCTGTCCACAGAGTCCTATCCATGATCCGCAATACGCAAAGCAGTAAATTCCATTGCTCTTATAGGAGCATTCACACTCGTGCGGGTTTCCGCTGCGGATCAATCAATTTCCATTAAAATATTGCACTCTTTGGAATTGAACAGCACAGTGTTGCCACATACAAAGAAACAGATATCGGAAGATTGGTGATTGAAAAATCGGAAGTTAGCATACATACACACACACACACACACACACACACACACACACACACACACACACA
>JAGDQP010012581.1:25188-45666 GCA_022664845.1 Lepisma saccharinum
ACAAAATAAATTTATGAAATCGGGTCCATCATTTTGACTTACCCTGTACAATCCGAAGCGGAAATCTGCGTGACTGTGAAAGGAACCTTACTCGGGTTGAAGTGACACGATCAGTTCATTGGTTGAAATTTTTGTACCGTCGTAAAAGAGAAGAATTTGTGTCAGAGTGTTAGTTAGAAAGTGTTTGTAATCTGAGCCTGATATGCCAGCCTGAAAGAGTAAGTCAAAATTCTTGAAGAATCGTGCAAAAATATTAACTTTCTCTTGAATATGGTATACGACACATTTGTCCAGTAAATTAATAGAATGTATGGTAATACTTACTGGGAGGTAAGACTGAGCAAAGGTTATTTCAGGTTGTAATATATTATCTCTATTTGTATGCCGTTGTTTCATTTCATGTTGCAGGTTACAGTCAGAATCTATAAATATTCTGAGGTTTAGTAAATCTCGATTAGTTTCCCTGGCTGCTATAATTAGGACTAGATATGTAGGCCATAGTTTAGGTTTATAAACATAATAATACCATTATGTCATGAAAGAGATTTATCACTGCCAGGGCTGTACAGTCATTCTCAACTCTTTCCACATTGAACCTAATATATAATTCACAGTTTGCAACTCTGTATTCTGTGCTGGATTTGATGGTTTTACGCAACTACGACTTAGGCAGCTGTCCTTCATGTATGATGTTAATCATCGCTCACTAGGGTACACCAAATACCCAACAAGCCAATGTGGTGCCATTTGAGAAACGTATACCAAGTTGGCAACATTAAGAACCCGATGGCATCATGTTTTAACTTCTAATATCCATACTACTGATCAACGTTCCAAACAAACATGTTTTATCACGAAATATTCATTGGATTTATCATTGTAAGAGGCAAATTTTGGGTTCCAGGTTGTAAACACTGATATGATATCTCATCTCGAGGCAGTAAGTCTGATTTGTATGTACAATCTCGATGTATGTAGAAAGTCTGTGTTGAGGTAGTAAGCAACTTGGACATAACCATATTGAATTATATAACTTGGGCCACATCATGAAGTGGAAATAACTATTTTATTCTATATGCATGGTTAAGTATTTACATCCGCGTAAACAGAGGACAGTAATGTTTGTTTGAGAGATTCAACTTAATATAAAGATTTTATTTTTTAAGGAATCGAATTAAGTTTTCTGAATAATAAATTAGTTTAATAATATTGCATAGTATGTTAAGTGCGAAGATTAGTTTGTGTCAGAAATTAAAGAAACAGAATGGTTGAAACTATTAGGTTATGGTGAGTTGTGTTCCTTGGCTAGTTAATTGAAATAAATCATTTGGTTACTGTGCTTCATGCTAATACCTGTGTTTTAATAAACTACTATACAAGATAAGAACGTGATTGAGGCTGCAGTGTATTATATGCCCTTTTAGTCTTGGTCATGAGATCTTGTCCTGTTTGTAGTTGTACCAAAGTGAGCTGTAGTCTCCACTACACCGGCAGATTATGTAGATTTGGAGAAGAGTTTCTTCTCTTCGGGAAAATATAATTTTGGTATTGTGTATAAGTAATCGTCATCATTCTAAATCCAAGCAAAAGAACTAATGAAAATAAACAAGCGACCCTGAGAGTAATATCCTGAAAGTCAAAGGCAACATCTCAGTTATATTTAAAATGTAAGATTTCAGAGAATCGATCAGTAAGGGCCTTTGCAACACTGTATATTGAAATCAAAGTGGAAAACAATATACGATAAAACATATCTTTCATTTTTGTTTCAGTATCAAGAATTCATCTGCGCAGTTGGCCTGAACCAACGTTGCTTTAAATAAACTAAATTAAATTCACCTGCGGTGTTTCGAGCGTCGAATTCTGTTACACCCTATATATATGTATGGTGTTACATCCTAAATATATATGGTGTTACACCCTCCATGTAATCTATATATAGAGTTCTTTTAGCGTCTTACATCACAAGTAATCATAAGCTTCTTTCAATTACTGTAATGTTCGTCATTTTCTCATTGTTGACTTTCATGCCACTTTAATCTGTTCCAGTCCATTCTTAGATACTAAGAAATACTACACACGTAAGAACTTGTGTTCTGCTCTTCTTTACTCGCTGTTTTGTGAACGAAAAAAAAGGGTTAGCTTCCTGTTCATTCTTTGTCCTGTTATTCTTGTCTTTTGCATTGAAAAGAATGGTTCCTCTGGCAACTTTTTCAATGGCCGTGTTAAATGTTAATGGGAAGATCCTCTCCTATGTTTAGTTTGTACTCACCAGTCTTCTTCTTCTGTCAGTCCTGTAAAAAGTAAACTTGCTTTGTCATGTCATGACTGCTGTGACGATAGTCGTAAAGTGGATCATTCTCTGAGACATCATTGAAGGATTGGCTGAAAAGAAGAAGAGAAAAAAGACCTACTTCTTTCAAACAAAGTTCTTGGAAATAAGATTGTCGTCAGGATGACGGTGATTTCGATGCCGGGGCAAAAGAGTATCTCCTTTTTTGTTGTAATTATCAGATCTAGACATCTTCGTTGGATGAATTTCTCTAATATTCCTGTTATTTAACTTACATTGTATGCTCTATGTCCTAAACAAGATCACTTCTGAAGGATGACGTCCCTCGGCAGGAACTTCTTCAACACACTTGAGTCCAGTTGCATAAGACAATTTAATCCCGGCATTACTTGATCTACGGATGAATCTACTAGTCATAGATAAAATATTTATAGATGATGAACCTCATTCTCATAATTCTATTCTGTCACCTGGTGTTAGTGCAGCCGAACTAGAAATAAAAATAATACTAGTATGCAATGATTGTTCCTACATTCAATGTAGAAACTGAGAAGTAGTATATAGTGCAAGCTGAGTGTCTGATAAATTCACATTACGAGTCAGCAATAGATTAGAAATGTAGGTTTTGCGCAAGACTTACTAGCATTTCTAGACCGGCTGGACTGACACCAGGTGGCATGATAGAAGAGAATGAGATTCACTATCTATAAATATTTCATCTATGTCTCGTAGGTTAATTCATTGATTAAGTAATCTCGGGATTAAATTGTTTTTATGCAACTGGACTCTAGAGAAAGAGTAAGTCTGGAGGCTTGGTAAGTTTGGGGTACCTCAACAGAATTCGAACCTGCGTATCTCACAAGTCTCAAGCTGAAGTCTGTGATTATAATGTATTTAACTAACGAAAGAAAGAGGTACATACAGTAAAAAAAAAGTAACAGGAATGCTGCTGTATATAACAACAACAAAAAAACAACTGTGATTTCATTAACTATACAGCTGGTTTCGTTAAGAAAAAGATTGATTTCCATAGAAATGATGAACTTATTATTAGGGAAACAGTTCAGTTTGGTTAAGATAACAACATAGTAGAATGGAATTCCTTTACTGAAAGAGAAAGAATAGTTGTTACAGACTCATATTCGCCTATTCAACGGTTGATTCAAACATTACATGTTCATTAAACGTTTAATCATTGTTGAAACATAAAAATACAATGTTAAAAAGTGGGTATTTAGTGATATTTTTGACATGTAATCAACGTGTATACTGCTGACATTTAACTGAATGCAGTCATTTTGATAAAACAAATGCATTTTATAGAAGACATTCAACTTGTAAAAATTAAAGTGAATATCTAAAAGAAAAAAAAAGAAGATAGAAGTTAACACTAAATTAAACTTGGTCATGTGTCACTGATTGCCACAACAATGAACATATCAGGATAACTCGAGCCCGATTTTTGCAAATTTAAAGTTATTTTCTCTTCATTTGTTTCATTGAGGCACTATTCTGAGACTTTGGGTCACTTCTAAAAAGGTGGAGGATAGAAGTGATAAAAGCCCAATATGTAACCGTCCTATCTCTTTGCCAATTAAAGAACAGGCTTATACGTTAACAGAAAAAGCGGGCTTATACGGTTAACAGAGAAAGCGAGAAACCATTACAGTAACTAAAACAAACAGCATTATGCAAAATTTAACTTAACTCAGTATATTTAAAATTTGTGTGTCATGTTATGCTTTTTAAATTCGTCTATTTTGAACATTATCTTCTTGTGCGTTATTCCATCATGCACCACCATTTCAGAGACCCTTCTAACTGCTATTGCAGAGTAAAATTAATTCAAACTTGTTTCAAGCTTGACATATCAATGTAAAATCTACCACAGCAGCACATCGATATTAGCCAGTGTCAATAAAGGACGATTGCGATATTGATCAAGGTGGTCATCCGAGTTCGATCAATAATGAATGGCAAACATTTTTGCCGATATTATCCGATTATCGGAGATCGATGACAATCGGTATATAATGACCGCTATCGGAGAACATGTTTCTTCGATATTAATCGTTAACGGACAACAATATCGACTGACGGATTTCACCAGTTCTCGATAGTGATGGATATCGGAGAACGATGTTTATCGATGCCATTATCCGATATCGATGATTATCGAATGACACACTTTCGCAGATATTGGCTGGTAATCGAAGATCGATGTCTATCGGTACCGCACGGTAAGATTTTCAGACAGACATTTCTCTAAACTTCGTATTTTAAACTGCCAAACTTTATCTTCCTTGTTTTCTGGTTGAAATAGAACATATATCTAAATTTCAGGAATAGTATTCTGTGTCGAAAGATCGTACTATGACAGGTCGATCGATATTGCTGGAGAACAACCAACCATGATCAATATCCGCGGTATAATCTCAATGTCAGTGTTGACCCGATATCCTTGTGCTTTTAGGGTAGCATCACGCTAGTCATGACAAGACTGCTAGTTTAAATCAAGTTTATTAGTTGTCTTCTGACAAGTTGCTGCAATCTTGTCATATCTAGCTTGTCACAATAAGCGTAAGTTTGCTATGACAAGCTTAAACTAAGCTTAGCATAAAAAGCTTGAGTGCAATGTGTAGAAGATATTCCCATCGTCATGTGTATAGATAACTGAAATGGAAGTAAATACTAATGAAAATATAACAATCTATACTACAACCTGTCATTACTGTAGAACACAAGTGCAGCTCAACCCATTACATTGCGAAACTAGGAAATAACATCAATATGAAAATGCATTAGTCTCTTTATGATATGTTTATATGGTTAGTTTAATTATTGTGTATAGGAACTATTTGATTAGGCTTACTTGGCCTACACTATCAATTCTTTGAATAATGACTTTCTTCTAAGTTGACTTGTGATTTTAGCCCTAATCTTATTTACAGCTTCTAAGGACGTGGACTATTAACGTGGATTCCGGATCACCAAGGGCGTCGGCAGGGAGGGGCAAGGGGATTTAATTTTTTCCCCTCAAACTATTCTATTTGCATATATTTGATGTATGTTTTTATGCTTTTCACTGCATAGTTATTTCAACGTATGTAATGACAAATACGCCAATTTATGCCCACCAAACAAACTATGTGAAAACATTGACAGTAAAAACACGAATGCTATTATTGTACTATTATGTACGTTTTATTTCTTCTGAACCTACTCTGTTTTTTTTTTTTTTTTGCTTTTTATGTTGAAGCAGTGCCTCTAGAAAGTCAATAAAAAGTCTCTCTCTTTCACACACACAAACACACGGATTTATATACATTTAAAAATCACGCCGAGTAAGCTAATCGTAAGATATACATTCTTTAAAAATAATTTTAATTTTTAAAAATACCGAAAAAAATCAAGTAAAACACTGAAATTTTGCTAAGCGACTCATCTAACATTAATGAAATGAAGTATTTCATTTTGAAGCTAATTCGTTTAGCCGAGATATTTGAAGGTCAGTAACTTAAGCCGGCATAGCCCAGGAGTTCAAATTTCTCATCAATAACAAATATTTTTAAATGATGGATTACTTCATTTCATAGAGATATTCTTAAGAATTATCCAACCCATTTTCTAAAATGCCATTGTTGATTGCGATTTGTCCTTTATTTTTTACAATATTTTTTTAAAAAATTGAGCCTGATAACTAAGGGCTCTCGAAGAGAATCTGAATTTGAATTTTTGGTAGGTCTTTTAGATAATTTTGGTTCAAGCCGAATGGATGATGCTGGGAGAATGTGGAATAGAAAGTTTACCTAGCAAACCTTTTCTTCGATAGGAATTCTTGCACATAAATTGTCTATTAATGTTTGTAAAAATATACTATTTCTGTAATCTTCATCATCCAACACAAGATTTGATAAAAGTCCTAGTACTTACCGTATTAAATTGCCTGAATTACTGAAAGTTCTCTATGTCTGAAATGTTATGCTATCTCGGTTTTCGTCACTTCAAATTATATACTAATAGTCATTGATCACACCACATTAATTTTTATTGTAATGAACAACGAGCTCTAACATGCCAGGCACTTGATGATCCTGACTATTCACATATGTTGCATATGTTAATGTCCGACGTTACTGAGATGTCAGTGTCAAAAAATTGCTGTTTTCTGACAGATTCCATTAAGTTAATTTGAAAATTATGATGATTTCAATTTGATTTTATGTTTGAAATTATTTTATATCGTTCAACAAACTTTTAGCAAGTTCTCCTCTAGAAAGTACGAAGGAAATAAGGTTTCTGGGCAGTATCTATACATACCTGGGAATTTCCACCTTTCCATAAATAGCGAATTTGGTACACTGCAAAAATTAAACACTTTTCGATGTCCCGAGGAGACCACCACTTTTTTCTTGTTAACACCGTTTGTTGTGTGATTTCGGTGATTCAACCTTACGATAGTACTAATATTGTGTTGAATCAGCATTAAAAGCACATCCATTGTATTGAATCACCGAAATCAACAACATTTTTTTTGTATTGATTTAACACAAACAAGTGATGGTGGCCCTGGGATACCAAAAGGTGTTAACAAGTAATATATATATTGCTGTGCACTTTCTTGCTTTGCCATTACAAACAATAGTGCTACTAGAAGGAAAACACTCTAACTAACCAGAAAATGATGTTTAATAAAATTGCACGCCCCTAAATTAATTTTATCTTATCTTAAGAAAATAGTAAACTGTAGTGTAATGAACGTTCTGTAATTGTATGTAATAAATAAATAAATCAGTATAACTTGCTCCTCTTCATGATTCATCTGTAAATTACTCCTATATCTGTGACAGTGACGCATATATATAGAGTTCTCTTACTATTACCCCCCTTGGAAAAATTTCTGGCGACGCCCTTTAGAAAGCACTTTGGAGTTTGGATTCGCGGGAGAGCTCAGGATGTACAAAGGATTTGCGGTACTACTCGCCACGGTATCCCTGTCTGTACTATTTCATCTGCTTCCACGGTAGCTGAATTACAGGATTTTACCGTCAGGCCGACAATGACGTTTCGTTTCATGATTCCGCATGCTGAAGGGTGAAAAGTAGTCTAAAATGAAGTACAGTAGTCTCTGACAATACACCTTTAAAACAAATTTTACAGCAATCTTGCCTTAAAAAAGTCCAAAGCGTAACAATGTAAGAATAAAATATATTTCCGTGGGAACAATAAGGAACACTGTTATAAGACTTGCTTGTAGCTGAAACTAGGAATTTTAGTGTCTTGCTTACATAGTTCTTCTTCCAACTAGAGTCTTGTTTAGAAAGTTTACATTAAATTTACTTGTGATTGGATTCTTGTTCAACACGTTCACATCAAATCTGCTTGTACTCGATTCTTCTTTGATGCGTTAATATTAAATCCTCTTTTAAATGGATTCAAAACAGTTTATACTAAACTTAAATGTTCTTCGGTTCTTGAAGTTATTTATTAGCAGAATATCATCTGCAAGAAACTTCCAAAATGCTCTGGGAAAGAGGAAAAAGTACAGAAAGTACAAATTTACTATCCGTCTCAAACTTTTTTAATTGGTTTTCACAGAAAATGGGATGCTTTGGTCAACGTTTCAATGAATTATTAGTAATTGACGGTAGTGGGAATAAAATACTTTGGTGACATCTTGGAAATGGAAAAGAAATTATAACATAGTTCCTTCAGTTTTCAAATGCATTTACAATAATATATAATTTATTGTATTCAAGCGGCGAAACCTATAGCAGAATCTCTTGAAATGGTGCATGCAATCTATGGAGAGGAAGCACTGTTTCGTTAAGAAGAGAAAATTGAAACACTTGACTAGGAATGGAGATTCATATAAGGTTAGAATGGGCGGCAATGTTGGGCAACAGTTTTGCAAATAGCATCACTTTACTTTGTGTGATACCGTCAGCATCTACTCTGGAACCTCAGTAAGGCTCTGTACTTTTGAGGCCTGAAAAAATATGTTGATGTCCCGTAACACTTTGATCTCAAAAGACAGGAAAGCACCTGCAATTATTTCCTATTTCTAAAAGTAAACTATAATATCCAGCTGTGACGTGCACATATGCACAAATATGACTCTCCTTAACACATTACTATAGCAGATGTTTTTTAGTCAATCAAGTGATGCATAGAATTATAAGGATAGTTTGAAGACTAAGAGGAAATAAAGGGGTTTTAAAATGAGATTTTGATTTCTTTTATTAATTATTCCAAAGCTTCTTGCACTGCATTATTTAATGCATTTGAAAAATGAGAAACCATTTAGTAGGTGTTATATTTCGTCGACTTACAAGTGAAACACATTAAGTCAAAAAGCATAGTTTCGAGAAAATGAAAGAAAAACCAAATTGTAATTTTGTAAGCCGAAGAAAATACTGAAAAAAAAATAAATTGCGGGATTATATTTCTATGCTTTTATTTACACCAATCAGAAGACACATCTTTAATCTAGAAAACCACATTAACTGAAAATAGCATTTTTTTTTTTTTTTTTTTTTTACTAAATATGTTTCACTTGTAAGTCGACGATTTGTTCTGATTTCAGATCTTGGAACTGTAGCGTGAATTAACACACACACACATAATAACCTTCGAAGAAATGGGGAAACACTGGAAAGAATGTTAAGTGAGAATCATACAGTATGAAATGTTTGTAATGGAAAAAGACTACATTGCACATTTAGATAAGACAGGTGAAGAAAGGTACTTGCAACTGAGATAAGATTTGAAGAATATCACTGAAATAATTGCAGATTAGATTGAAATGGGAAGCTCCGAGTCGAAAGAATAGACTACTGCAACAATAGTATTATTTATCGCACACAGGACATATACAGGAGGGAAATAGATCTGAAATCAATTAGAAAGATATAAATGAAATGCATAGGGTATCAGAGAAGAGGAAAATAAAAGACGATAACATCTGAAGTGAGCAAAATTTAATAAAATTGTATGAGAAAATAACAAAGAAAAAACAAGAGGCAAGACAAAGAGCCGAAATGTTATGGGCATACGGATAGATCGTAAAAGAGCATAAAAAAGAACGTAAGAAGGGATTGCTAGAAGAAATCAAACAATACTATTATAAAAGAAAGGAAAATAAAGTGGAAGATGCATAAAATAAAGACCAGACAAGTATGAATGGGGAGGAACAGCATTAAACATACAATTCCGGAGAGTTCGAGTATGAGGAGACTCAGAAGATATTAATGAATGCTTAACGATTACAGATTAGTGCTGAAATAATTCAACAGAGAAAGAATGTTGGATTATCAATATAATAGGGAAAGTAAGGTGAATATGAGAATAGTTAATGAAAATGTGATTGTATCTCAAAAACGGTTTATTACAAAAATTTCAAAATATGACTAAAAGTAGGACAGGTTCTTCTTTGAACAACGCTAGAAAGTACAGAGTTGTACATACTCTGGTATCCGAGTAATGAACAGGAAAGTAAGGTAGGTGTGCAGTGCTCATATTTCCCATGGTACAAGGGTAATATGAACACTTCATGGGGCATATATGGGACCCTTATATGGGATAATATGGCACTGCATGGGACCCTTCTGTGTCAATATCTGCACACCCAATACAAGTGAAAAAGAATAAATAACAGTAGAATATTCAAAATAAAAGGTAATACAATTAAAGATTACAATAATTAGCAAAAACGAGCCACTCATGATCATAAAATACACAATCGAACATCAGCCATGTGAATGTGCAAATGAAGACCTGCAACGAAAAAAAGTCTAAGCCGTAGTTTCAGTTTTGTCAAAAAAAAAGTGGACAAAAATAGGCAGGTAGACTTTTCTTCTCCAAGAGAGAACAGAAACACTACATCTTTAGCCCTACCTGGAGTTAAAACTTCAGTAAAATATAACATTTACAATATTATTGTAATTGTATTAGGCTATTAACTATTAGGCCTATTCTTTATTTTGAGGAGGCTCGGCTTGGGCTAGGCAGGACTGGGCTCTCATAGACCCCCCCAGTTACACCCATTATTGTAGGATGCTCAAGAGTCTAGCAATAGGACCTAAACCGGAAATTAACAAGTGGCCAAACATAATAGGTTAGGCTGATTATGAACTAAAGGAGTGCAGACTTTGTCATCCATGTCATTACAAATTAGGCTGCTTTTTAGTATCTCTCCCAAATAATTTGGTAGTGATTAGGCCTATGAATTGTGATACTGTCACTATTACTGACTTCAGGTTAGATAACGTTAGGTTAGTTTACTTTCCAAGTGGTCAACTATACATTCGTATACTGTAAGGAATATTACTTAGTAACATCTGCTGCATGTGGGCTTACTTTAGAAAGTAATAGTCTTTGAGTAATTTGGGGGAGGTACTAAATACCATCCACAAATTATGTCATTACAGATTTTCTGCTCTAGTTAATACCTGCAAGAGCTCCTCACGTTCATTTCTCTCACTATTTTCAGTAAGTTTGTACACGTTGATATTAAACTGAATTTAAAAGCTCATATTTCACCGACTACTATTTTTTTAATGCACTATAGTTTGTAACTATGCTTATCACAAAGAAGTGAACAAACGACTGGACACTACTGACTATAAATTATAGACGGAACTGACTATAAATTAAGTGATATATTTTATATCACTAATGAATACCTCGTTATAGCTTATTTTCCTTTACCCTGATTTAACTATAGCTAAAAAAATATACATTTTTTAATTGTACGTACCTTTAAACTTCTCCTTTATTACACAACAATAGCTGCACACTAGCTTGGGCTCCACTCTCGTCAACCAGAAAACTCCTATCAAGCCTACCAACTTCGTTGTTTCGCTCTTGTACAATGGAGCAGCCTGGAATCGACCGATAATGGTTCTGTTCCATATAACATCATCCAAATGAGTTCGATGAACCACAACATTCGTCTACTTAATTCTGTAGTGATCTCTCCTTACATCACCCGCAGCATGCTAAGGGTCATACATTTCGCTCCTGGTATCGCTATCAGTCAGTAGGAGCAACACATAGCCACTGAATCACTTTCTGTAATGCAGCCCTTCCTTGATATTAAAAATTATGGATAATTATTTAGTGCCTATCTAGTATATAGGTATAAAGTAAGTATATTTTATATTTATGTATGTGTAAAAGCAAACCTTGATGGATTTACGTAAATAACGGTGTCCAGAAAATACCAACGGAATATAGCTCACGAAAATTACGTTCCATGCTGAGCTGCACTAATTCAGAGTTGGTGGAACATTAGCTTCGCGTTTGGAAGGTCGTGGATTTGCTTCTACCGACAGCCTATCCTGACTGAAGTTTTGACTGGTTTGCCTCAGTTGCACCAGGCGAATACTGACAGCATAGAGTCAGGGCCAATTCTTTCCAAATCCTTTCCTGAATTGTTACTGTTGATGATGTTAAGTGGCTAGCTTATGTAAAAGGAACTTGAACCATAGATGGTCAATTTTCGGAGGTGAGCCAGCACCCCGGAGGTTAACCCTCATTTAGCCCTCACTTTCCAAATTGGAGGGTAAGATCGAGTGGAGGTCAAAGTAAACTCCGTGTTGGAGGATGATTGCGGAGGAGGTCAAGAGCAAAATCAGAGCTTGAGGGAAGGTTGATGGCGAACTCCATGGTGGAGGGTAAAATCGAGAGGAGATCATCTATGCCATGTGCTGTATTATTAATCTGTTAAATAAAAAATCATAAATTATATTTGCCAGCTCTAGTATTTGAAAATGTCGATCGAAAACGTAAGAAGATGCAAGAAAACAACTAGTATTGCGCCTTATCCAAACAACACATATTTGAAAAGCATTAGCAGTACTATTTAAGTTATTAACGCTATACAAGTGGAATTTTCAGTGTGTGTTTACGAAGTTAACCAGTTACGGCATTTTGCAATTATTTCTCTTTCACGCCGGAGACAGGGAAGATGATGAGTTTTTGCTCTCAGAGTTTCTTCGTCCACAAAACACCTATTATTATCATAATGAAACCATTGAGAGTTCTTTAATGCTATAGAAGAGGATAAACATTTTGATGACCTTGCTATTATTTTCAGTAATCATCCTTGTCCTCCCTCCCTCTCGAGAAAGAGAGGAGACGGAAAGAATACTTAAGTCAACGCTAGGATGTTATTTGCACTGAAGTTAACAAATTGCAATCAGATTGCTGTTAGGTTGATCTTATGGGACATCACTCAATAAACCTAAAAAAAAACAGAGTACCGATCGTGTTTAGGTGGGTGCAAACCCAGTAATCTATATTATTATGTCAATAAAGAAGTTTAGGAAACATCTTACTTTTCGTTGTGGGTGAGAAGGATGTTAAAAGCTAAACTTTGTTTAAAAAAAAATGAGCAAAATAAACAAGACAACATCTACCCACGATTCGACCTCCATCGTTCAGATTTCGTGGTCAATTTGGCCCTGCAATAGATCGGCAACGCCTTTACTTGTGGTGTGTGACGGGTGAACCGCGGCATGGAAGCGGGAGAGGCAACTTGAAGATGAGGAAGTCATTGTGACTCATGGTGATCATCACAATCATGATTTCATGACTTCTGCTGACCATGAACCAGCTGGAGACTAGTTTTGGAAGGTAGAGGGGGATAGAGAGAACAAAATATTCGCAAAACATAATTTAGGAAATCTAAATTGACGCTTTTATATTAATAAAGCAAGCATGAAAAGCATAAATTTCTTGTTTCTTTCCTCATTGGAAATTAAGAGATAAAAGAAGCTTTTATTTTTTATATAAAAAGAGTTGTCGACCAGAATTTCAAAGCTTAAAACAAATCAAGGAAAACAAGTTTACAATTCAATTTTTAATTTTGCTCTACATAATATTTTATTTCCTATTATTTCTACTTATGTTTCAAACGTGCTTTGAAATTTTCTTTCATACATTAATTTGGCTTAAGTTCCTCACAGTTGAGAGTAGACGTACCTCGGCTTTTCCTTTACTGGAAGCATGGGGAAGGTAG
The DNA here is from genome assembly GCA_022664845.1 of Lepisma saccharinum. Lineage (NCBI taxonomy): Eukaryota > Metazoa > Arthropoda > Insecta > Zygentoma > Lepismatidae > Lepisma > Lepisma saccharinum. The sequence continues at coordinate 38,505 of JAGDQP010012581.1, forward strand.
ATGCCAGGGTCTTATTCTTGAGGCATCATCCAAGTATTCGCCGGGTAAAACGGGGGAAATCATTGGAAAATCCCAGTTATAGGTTGGCCGGCAGTGGGACTTGAAACCCTCGTGCTTCCGCATTTCCGACGCGGAGTGACTGACTGGACCATCAGCACTGGCTAATCCTGTCTTAAGTTCTACGATTACATGATTATACATTTTTAAAATTGTATTCTCATGTAATTTTGGTGTAATTTGCGAGTGATAATGCGAGAGATGAAACGGATCACTGGGTCATTCAGGTTAAGTTTTGGACCGCATCATCGGGTGTAGGCTTCAGAACCGGCATAATCTGGTAACTTGACTTAACACACTTTAACACAAAGGACAATACACAGTTTAAAATTAATTCCTTGTGTTTGAACAGAGCATTGAATAGTCATCTTTCAGGGTTGAGACATTACCAGAACCGGAGATGTTACCCCCAGAGTACGAAAAATACGACGCCGAAATTTCCATCCCAGACGGGGTCAAACACGGTCAAGTTTCGAACCGAGTCGCCGGGTCACCGATGTTCGGGTCAGTCCAGGCTACCAAAAGTGACCCGGTTTCAGCTCTGGATTGCATCATATCTGTTTGTAAAACAACTTTCTATTGGCCTGAACCAAATTTGCCTAAGGGCCTTAAACAAAATTCAATTCAATTCTAACTTTCTATATTCTTTTTCGGTACAATATGTTCTTTTGCAATAAGCAAGACAATCAAAACAAAATAAAATTCTAGTTCTGATAGCATTTGATGTTAATTGTATCAGTATAGCTAGCTCCGATCTACATATTCTGTTTTCATTAAATTTTACTTTGCCAGTCTGTCTGTTTGGAAGATAGGCCAGTTCTTCATCAAAAGCAGATAGAGAAATAATGATTTCAGATTTCAATTCAGGGTTCTGATTTATAATGCTCTTTTAAATCTGAAAACTGACAGGTCCTTTGAATTTGTTTAGCTTAGTTCATTTAAAAAAAAATGACACTAGGTTCACTATACGCACTGTCATCGGATCGCCCTAAGGTTATCCTATGAACAATATGCTTAGTTTAGTTATTGGCGAGTGGATTAAGAATGGCCGCTTCCGGAAAAATTGTTTTCCTGTTTCCGGAAATAACAATTTCCGTTTGCCGGAGTCCTTTCTCCAGAAAAAATCCGGTTTCGGTTCTGAATTTTCTGGTTTCCGGAAAACAAATTTTTCATTTTCCCGGAAATTGTGGCCCTCCTTAATGTGAAAAAGAAATTATTTACAAGCTTGGTTGAGCTTGACTATATCGGGTTGATATGTCCATCACAAAATCTGAACATATTGTCGGTCAATAGACGAAGTGGCGTAACTGCAAATTTTGGCGTTTTTGAGTTATTGATATCTTCGGACTTCTTGTGACGAACACTATATTACGACGAAATGGGATATCTGTATCTCAACCCATTTCAGAAATATGGCACTGCAGTTTGCTGGTGTAACTTACATTTCTACAAGTGTCAATAGAGAAGAACAGACGTAACTGAACCTACACCATGTCGTTTTTAGTGAGCTCAGGTAGTTTGGCGCAGAGCTAGACGTAAGTTACATTCATAACAGACAAAGTTACTGTTGATTACATGTATTTTAGTCTGGCAGGATTTTATGTGGAGTGTTTTGGAATACAATGGGACGGTTCATCAGGTATTCATTGATTTTAAGAAAGCATATGATTCTATCAAAAGGGAAAAGTTATACAGTATCCTGATACGATTTGGAATACCGAAAAAATTGGTCCAACTAGTGAAGATGTGTCTCAGCGACCCCATAAGCAGAGTACGGATAGGTAATAATATGTCAGATAGTTTCAAGATTCGCAACGGATTGAAACAAGGCGATGCCTTGTCACCACTACTGTTTAACTTCGCGTTAGAATATGCGATTTTAAAAATTAAAGGGGACAAAAAGGGACTATCATTGAATGGTTTGAATCAACTGTTTGTATACGCGGATGATGTAGATTTAATAGGGGACGATATAGATGCACTACAAAGCAACACCGATGTCTTAGTAGAAGCGTGCGATGAGATAGGTCTACAGGTAAACATAGATAAAACAAAATACATGGTAACAAGCCGAAGCACAGGGAATGAAGGAATTAAAAACATAAGAATTAGGGATGAGGTCATAGAGAAAGTAAACAAATTTAAATACTTGGGAGCATACGTAACAAGCAAAAATGAGGTCACGGAAGAAATAAAAAGTCGCTTAGTATCGGGGAACGCATGTTTCTACTCAGTCCAAAAACTTCTAACATCGCGATTAATATCAAGGAAATTGAAATTGAAAATATACAGAACGGTTATTCTGCCGGTAATACTTTACGGTTGCGAAAGTTGGAGTACGACCCTAGCAGATGAACATAAATTACGTGTATTTGAAAATAAGGTTTTGAGAAAGATATATGGTCCGAAACGGGACGAGATGACTGGAGAGTGGAGGAGACTGCATAATGAAGAACTCCACGGACTGTACGATTCACCAGATGTTGTAAAAATAATGAAATCGAGACGACTAAGGTGGGCAGGGCATGTAGCTCGTATGGGGGAAAAACGCAGATTATATTCTATCCTGGTTGGAAGGCCCGATGGAAAGAGGCCATTGGGAAGACCGAGACGTCGTTGGGAGGACAATATTAGAAGAGATCTTCGAGAAGTAGGTGTTCGTGATGAAAACTGGCTTGATGCTGCCCAGGATAGAATCCAATGGCGAACGTTTGTTACTGCGGCGATGAACTTGCGAGTTCCATAAGCCATAGAGTTAGTTAGTTAGTTTACCCAACGCACTAGACAAATCTTAAAATAAACTATGATTCTCTGATAATGCCACACACTCTTACAAGTATTTACAAATACTCGACATCAAAACGTTCAAAGAAGTGCATTTGTTTTCCGATGGTTGCAGCGGCCAGAATGATTGTTTCTTATTGCTAATATGCTTTTAAATGTTGTTCCTACTTTGAAGAAACGTTCTTTCACATCTTTAAAATATTTCGAGCATTTCTATGATTCGTCTCATAGTGATTCGTGGGCGGGTGATTTTGACCATTGCGCCATACGCATTGCCCTGACGCTTGTGATATTTTTGTACCTGCCTAACTAACCTCTATCATACCCTTGCAAAAATGAAGAAATTTTGTAATATCCATTGCTTGAAATCACGGGGATATCAAGTCTCAAACTTAAAGCCTTGTCTTCTTTCTGTCCAGCTCACAGTAAAAAGTGGAAACACGAAATGGATGAAAGTTACTCCGCTTTATGGAGAAACAAAAGTCGAAAATTAGCGTTTTGTTGTATTTACTCCTAATGTGGATATAGTGTAAGTCCTTTAGGGAAAGATTGGTAACCTTAACTCCATTTTAAAGCTTAACATTTTCTTTGTAATGGTTTAACGTTAACTGAAAATGGGCTGAAACCGGCCAAAGTGATCTGTCCGTGAACGTTAAACTTATTTTACGCTTAAAATTCGGTCATTTTCTGATCGAAGTGTAAGCTAAACTTGCAATTTTCAGGTTACGTAGTTTTGTGGATGAAGTTGCCTTGGTTGGATATTCTATAATCCAATCACAGGAGTAACGTTACTTGCTTGTCACTTAACGCTCCGCCATTTTGAGTGTCTATATTGCTTTCACACTGTAAACAGTAAACAGTTCACTGGTAGACCGAGGACGGCAAGGATTGCATTGACGGAAACAGCAATTAAGTTGGCCGTAAATCTTTACACTATAGCAAACGTATCTAATTTTTTTCACGAGACATTCCTCGCAGTACAAAAAAAATCATGTTAATAATTAACCTCCTTCGCAGTAAAATCCTAGCTATAAATATCACTCGGAAAGTCGTGAACACCAACTGCCTTTGTAGCTACGTGGCGAGAGCATCTGGCTAGAGTGTTAGCGGACCCTGGATCGAAACCCGACCACATTAACTTTATTTTAATAATAATTTTAAAGGAACATTACCCTTATCTTCTTTTCTACTTTCAAAAAGTATTCTAATTCAATGAAATACGTTGGAAAAGTCATATATATGTACGCATTTTGTAATTTTACAGAAAGTAAAACGTTCAACCGAAAACTGGCTGAATGTAAGTCAATCCAAAAAATGGAGGCAGCTCAGCTGGATGAACGTTGTGTCTCCTATTTTTACAGTGCACTTGATGATGAAGGAAAATGTTTAAACCTCCCAGTATGGTGGGTATATGTCACTTAAAAGAATCAACAAAATATCTTCTTTACAACCTCAGTAGAAATCGAAGCATCAGGTTATCAGAAGGTGAGTATAACCCAAGGGAAAAAATAAATCGGTTATGGTTCATTTCACATTATAGCTCACCCAGGCGATGACACCCACTATCTCAGATTTTCATGAAACTTGGTGTATCTTCTTCACATATTTTGCTAGGAAGATGTGTAAAAATGTTCTTCATTATCTATAGAAATTCCTGAGTTACAAGGGGTCAAAGTCTCTTAAAAATTATTAACGTTCATTTTCCGTGGCTTCACATTTAGACTGCATTCAATCTTGTATCTCAATGTCTAGTTTAATTGTTTATTCTCATGTTCATAAAAATATGCACATTCGAGAAAAGGGGTTACTTTGGTTTTGTCTTACCCAGTGATCTAAAAAGAAAATGGAGGACTTGCATTAGCTACATTATTTGTCAATGAACATCCCCATCCCATCAGAGAATGTTCATTTTAACCATGTCTCAGAGGAGATTCAAAATTTGTGTTTGCAGAAGTTTACGAAAAATGTAATAACTACGGACAGTTTATCATAGGACATTAAAATAAAAATTATTTCTTCCTTGAAAGTCTGCTTTATAATTTTAGTCTGTACATAAAAAAGCCTAAAACGTAATCGTCGGCATAGAAATAGTACCGATATTCAGGGTGCCATTTCGCACAGAAGGAGTTGAATGTCAAAGTTGGTTTTGTGCACACTATGTAAAAGTATATTAAAAGTGTACAAAATATGAAAGCTGATATATGGTTCCTTATTTAAAAAAAAAAATCCAAAAAATCGTAGTTTCTGAATATTTGAGGCTCAGTCTGTTGGTGACCAGATAAAAATCTAATTATTTACATGTTATGCACTTCTATAAATATATTTAATAAATATACAATTAATTGTAGTTAGTACCAATTTTTTGAAAGGAAAACGAGAGTATGAAATGCTCTTCAATTTATTTGTAAGGTTAAACAAACGTTATTTGTCTTATATGGGGACAAACATGACCGCAGATATGGTAATAGTCCGGGGGAGAGGCCTGTGAACCATGATTTTCTCTCTCTATATATATAAGGTTTTTCAGCTGATCTTATACGATTTTTGGGTGCTGAATTCAAATCCGATGAGTACCACTCTGTAAACTTTGGGGAAACTTCGCAATCGGGGGATAAAGGGGGCGGTGTTACATTACTTTTCATTTCTTAAATTTCTGATGTTATCTCAGCTCAGTTTCATTTCTTTCATATCCTGTTAACAGTTTGGATTCCAATTCATGTATGTGTTGTAAATAGCCATAGGAGTAACCATTTGGCGAAAGTTAAAATTTTCCCGACGAACGTCAGGGTTGCCAACTGTCAATAAAATTTACAAAATGAATTTTTATGGAATACACTAGACTCTCGCTAATTCGGCCATTCCTTGCACATATGGGTGCCGGATTCGCGGAAGTGCCGAATTATTGAGAGGGTCGGAAATTACTAGTTTAAACACATAGGGACTATACAGGCTGTACTTTATTAAATCCAAAGACATAGTATGTACTGAACTTTACTGTAAGAAAGTCACAATGTCAAATACGTATGAATAGCATTGTTTAACATTTTTAACTAACAACATTGTTGCACAAGATAATTCATTGTTGTGCGCGTCATTTCTCTTGAGCGACTAGAGGTCGGATGTGGGCCGGACTGCTGAGAGGTCGGACTGTTGAGGGCCGGACTAGCTAGAGTCTAATGTATTTCATTTTTCATATTTCAAATATACAGTCCTTATCCTTTCAAATATAAGCTTTGAACAAAAGCAACACGATCACTAATAACGGAATGGGAAAGTGCAACATTTGACTTACATATGTTCATTACGAAAATAATACATTCAAAACCATTCAAATATTCATTTCTTGTAAACTATTTGCAGTTCGCCTCGATTTTTTGAGAACGGTATTAGGCGTATTGGTTTTGTAGACATTCTACTTCCTTTTTTCAGTGTTATCGTTGCCAACTAGTTCTGAACCATGTATATTTTTCTAGTTTTTGTAGGTTTTTTTGTGATAAATACCTTAAAAACGAAAAAAAGGTAGAGGGCCCGAATATGGCCCACCTTAACTTTGTTGACTTTTTCACTAAGAAAAACTATTCATTAGTGCGAATCGGCTGAACCATCAAGTTTGCAGATTCTTTAGACAAATAAAAAAAAAATCTGCTTCCTAGAAATGATGTATAAATATGTAATAAATCGAAAACTAAAATGTTATTAGTGGACTACGCTATAGAAAGCGTATGGCAAAAGTGATGTGTAATTTTTCTGTATTATTCATATATGCTACATACTAAGATATATATATATATTACAAGCATATATAATTTATATGAGCTAAACTTTTTGTAAATAATATTACTTGATATTTGTTTGTGTTGTCTACATCTTACCTGCGTCTCCTATTTCAGTATATCAAGGTTATTTTGATTTTATATATAGTATATTACCATCTGAAAGTAACATTCTCCTAATAGGTGATTATAACATCCGAGAGGTCACAGGAACCGATTTTGATTTTCTTAGTTCAACATCAATATGCCATGAATTATATTGTTTGATTAATTTTTATTACTTAAAATCTCTCAATGATGTCAGGAACACATATGGCAAAACTTTAGATTTAGTATTTTCCAATATTGTCAGTATTCTTGTAACGTGTGAACTTGACTCAATCGTCCCTGAGGATGCCTATCACCCTGCTTTATTAGGAGATTTCCTGTACACCAAGCGAATAAAAAATGCAACAAAGTCACAATCAATGGATTACAACTTCTCCAAAGCCAATTATGAACAATTATATCGCTTTATTGAATCAGCTAATTGGGAAAGCGTATCTAAT
>JAGDQP010012582.1:0-25314 GCA_022664845.1 Lepisma saccharinum
AGTTCATATAATAATAATTTTAATATAGTTGCATACAAGAATAGAAAACGCATATCATTGCTACCTGCGTAGTAATGGGTCTAGTTTATCAATGGAATATGACTCTTTTATTTTAATCGATGTTTGTTTTGGAACTATTTTATTGGGCGTAATCTTGTGACCAACACCGATAAATGCAGCCGACAGGAGCTGTCAGTGAGATACAGTCAACTTAGTCAAGGTCATTACAGATGTCTCACAAGTCGCGAGTGGAAAGCACCGGGCTTCGACTACCTCCTTAAACAAATCTGATTACCTCCAGGAGGTTTACCGTCAACTATCCGATTCCAGCACCTACAAGCCCACCGCCACAGACTTAACCAACACCCAACAATAGAAACTTTCTGATTTCATTACCGCTAATGGTCCGTGTGAGGGCATATCTGAAATCTCCATAAAGTACCTAACCCTGGCAGTCAACGTACCCCGACCTTTTACCTATTACCGAAAATCTACAAACCAGACAACCGAAACAGACCCATTCTAGCCAGCCAGTTCTCTTACTGAACATTTCCGCTCTTGTTCCTTCCTTCAACCACATGTTCAAGGGCTGCCTGCCTACATTTGCGACAACAACTTAGAAATAATCCGTAAATTACCGCCTCTCCCTTCTGACACACTGATTTGTACAATAGATGTTACTTTATAAGGGTTCCCACTCACCTGGAAAACCTGGAATAGTCAGGGAATCCAGCTTAGCACTAAAAAGTCTTGGAAAAGTCAGGGAATTTGATAGCTTTTTGTTTGAAGTTCATTTAGCTACAGCAGGCATTTAATGTTAGATCGTTTTTGAAATTACTTGGAGGCTAATGTGCCAACCATCCTGAATGATATCCTGATGTTATGGGCTCAAGGTGAAACCAGTCTCAACACATTCACTGGTCCATCTCTAACAAGAGAGAGACATTCACTTTAGGAAACAACACATGGACATCACTTTAGAAAAAAACACCCTCACAACTTCCGTTCACAAAACCTACCAACCATATTCAGTATTTACACTACTCAAGTTCCTATCCTTATCACACCAAGAAAGCGATACCTTTCTCCCTTACTCTCAGAGGACAAAGCCTGAATTCCACCACCTCTGCTACTGAAACAACCAAACGCCTCCAGGGGGCTCTAGTCAACCGAGGCTACCCTTCTAACCAAACAGATTCGACTTGCATCCTCACACACTCAATCCACTCAAACTTCCAACACTAATCCCAACCCATCGGCTCTAATCACCCAGTTCCATCCTAAACTAACCAGGATGAAAAAAAAAACCGTACACACTCATTTCCACATTCTCCAATCTGGCCCAGAAACAGTAGTATTTCCCACCAAACCGATATCAGTTTTTCAGTATCTCTCTAATCTTAGATACATCTTGGTCCGTGCGAACCCTTCCTCGCCACCACCCCAAACCGTCTTCCATATATGGAAGACACCCAGGCGTATGACCTGCTCCATTTTCATCACTTCTGTCGCAGTCTCTGTCAATACTGCTAATGGCCGGTACACTCTAAATCCCAAGGGTACATGCCACACCTCTAATGTTATGTACATCCTAACCTGCAAGTTCTGTGATGCCTTTTATGTGGGGGAAACAGGTGGTGCTCTGAACCTTCGTATTAGCAACCGTCGTCACTTGCACTATGAACAAACCGGATGTCCCAGTCTCCTTACACATCCAGTCTCACAGCACCAATTTTGATCTATCTTTCCTGGTTCCCATAATACACGTTTTTTTTCCTACGACCAGCACCTCAATACCCCGTCTGTGGGAGAGTGGTTTTGTTCATGGTTTGAGTGCGGAAATGTATTCTGGCCTTAACCTTCAATAACTCTAAACCTCCCGTTTGCTCTGTATTTTCAACACATTTCCTTTCACGATCCCCTCCGAGTCATTCCATCAATTTTCGCCAGATTCATAAATAATATTTTGCTGCACCATTTTTAAAAAGTTTGAAAATAATATATGTTATTCATATGTACTTGAAAGTAACAAAAGCATGTTTCGATTTTTTTACTTCAACAGGGGGGAGAGATAGAGTGGGAAAGGGAGGCAGTCATGAAATTTCTCACATGGGACGTCTACCCGCCTGTTTGAATAACTCGAGTTCTGTAAGAGACATTGGAATGAAAGGAAAACAGTACAAGCTTTAATTTCAGTATGATTTTATTTAATTCTGATAACAAAAAGTTTACAAAGTAAAGCCTTTAAATTGCGCAAATTTTTGTTACTTGTTACAATTTTTGATCACCAAAAAGTGAACATAAAAACCCTTTTCATTTTTGTTTTTTTCCAAAAATGCGTCCACTAGGAGGTCATTATATCCATATTATTAGATTTGAAATTAAATGTTCTCCTCCATTTCGGTAAATGATGTCTAAATACAACCGTTTGTGTAAAATTTATGAAGTTCAAGGTCATTTATCTCAAAAGTAGATCATTTTAAAAATCTAAATTTTTTACCACGAAAGGTCCAAACCTATTTGGGTTTAATTACAAACTTCCTTCAGAGTACTTTGCCCCATTTTTTAGAAATGACTTTTCAAAAATTGGGTTATGCAGCATTTTCAGGAATAAGTGTGTAAACTTTATAAAGTTCAAGGCCATTTATCTTAAAAGGAGATAATTTCAAAAATCGAAATCTTTTACCGCGAAAGGCCCTAACCTGTTTGGTTTTAATTCCAAAATTTCATCAGAGTACTATGCCCCATTTTTGAGAAATAATTTTTCAAAAATTTGGTTATGCACCATTTTCAGGAATACTGATTACTGGGTCGGGTAAGTCCATCTGAAATCGTCTAGCTTCGTTGCTAGACCCCTTAAAAAAATCATATCTCTTACATAAGAATAGTTCAAAGTGGGTATTAATTTATTTTTATCTCAACCGATTAATTAATGGCAGTCATTTTTTTTTATTGCTGCACATATATTTATGTTAGCAAACGTTTACGGAAAACGTAATATCTACAGACTGGTTTATCATCGGGACTTCAAACAACTAACATTTTTTCCTTTAAAGTCTGTTTGATAATTGAAGACTTGTAGAAAACACTGAAAGTGCTAAAACTAAAAAGTTTCAGGAGAGCATAAAAACATATGAACACGAACTCATTCTACTTTGTATTATTAACAAAACATGTATTCTAACATTAAACATCACACCTTTTATAATACAGAAAAAGAATAGAAATATTAATGATACAAATACCTAAATTTGAGAAACAGGAGAAAAAGTTGTTGAAAACAATGTAAGTGCCAGTAACTTGTAAGATGAAAATAGTGTATGTCCAAAGTAGGAACATGCAGTACCGTATCAAAATCACCAGTGGCACTTCCATTGTTTTCAACATCTGATGACAAGGGACTTACATATGCTGCCATCTTTGAGGTAACGTTTGAACTACTTACAGTAACATATTGAACTTTCCGTGTTTACTACGGTATTTGGGATGGGACATACGGTATTTTAACATAGAAAAATAAAATTTGCTGGTTGTGGCACTTTCAGTGTTTTCAACAGCAGGTCTTCAATTTTAGTCCTCTGCATTAAAAGTCTAAAACGTAGTCGAGCTGGTCAAAATTGTATCTAAACTTGATTGTCAAAATATAAATAATTCCGATTTTCACTGTGATTTTTGCACAAGAGGATTTTGCCAAAGTAGGAAGCGGAACATAGGTTACAGAGTAGAAAATTAAAAAGGTTGGAAGATACGATGCAACTACCGGAGTATCATTCCATGTGAAATAACTCACTTTTTAACAAAATTCTACCTCACCCTCTCAGATTTCTATGATTTTTGGTTTATTGCTTGTATTTGTTGAGAATATTAAAAATTATTATTATTATTATTTTTTTTCAGGAGGAAAGTTCAAAAAGCCAAATGTTTCGTGTTTTTAGTTTACAGAATTACTTATTACTCAGCAATGGTTTTTGCTAGAGAGCTCGAAGAGGGCTTTTTTTAAGCTCTTGTAATAAACTTTCATTTGATATGATACTCGACAGAGTTGTACAAATTTTGTATGCCTAAAAATTTAGAAAAAAATATGATAAGTAATTCTTTACAATATCTCCTTCTGGCTTAAAGCACTCGGAACTCCTCAAAATACTATGTTTTGCTTCCTACATCCATGAAAAACACTAAAATGCGTGGAAAATGAAAAAAATAAAAAAATCCTAAAGTCGAACTTGTGACGTTACAATAACATCACAAATTTCACTGTAGGAACTTTTTTTTTTTATTTTTGCACGCATTTTAGTGTCTTTCATAGCTGTAGGAAGAAAAACATAGCATTTTGAGAAGTTCCTAGTGCTATATTACACAACTTCGAAACAAACAATACAAACGTAAACCGCACGTCTCCCATGAACACGGGCTTGGGTGCCGGCAGTGTGTAAAGTGTCTGTGTTTTTAGTGTATTCAACGATGAAGTTCATCAGTGGATTAGTAATAACCTTTCTGTAAAATATGGTAGCAAATAAATAACAAAATAGTAACAATTTGTACCCAGATATGCTGGCCCCACGAATCTTAACCTATGCCCAAAAATTAAACTTACCTTAAAGAAGCGGAGGATAAACTTTGCCAATCTCAACCAAGAACTGATGAAACCTAACTTCACGAGAGAATCGTCTCTTGAATAGGTGGGCTACATGTGAGAAATGTGCTCGACCGAACCACGTTCCTGAAAACCTGAACGAGTAAAATCTGCATGGCTTTCTCTTCCGCGTGTTTCCACAAACATTTTTTTTTGTCAGCGAAATGGTAGTTTTTCCTTAGCAAAAGCAGATTCTCCTCCGCAATGCTTACATATTTTACCAACCGGTAATATCCAATGCCACTTTAACAAATCCAACACTTTTCCATCGGCTTCTTCATTAGCACATAGCTCTTTAACATCGTACTCCGCATGCAGAACACGGTGCATTTGACATAAGCATACTAGGAACAGAGAACACGAAACACACGTAGCACACAATTCGACACCATCCTTCCTTCCTTGACTCGTTATGAGCACTAGCGTTACTGCTGACATCACATATACCTGGGTTGCCAACAACAAAGTTGAGAAAATCGCCACACAGCAGCAGCAAAAACTCGCTAAAACGCGCTAAATGAAACTTTGAAAAAGACGCGTGTGCAATAAAAGAAACACCGAACATAACATAAGTAACGTCAAAGTGCCCTTGATCACTACTTTTGTGTATTTACATTCGTACCGAAAGTGTTTCCACATAAGTCCTCCTCATAAGAGGAACCAGTGCGAATGGTTAAAAAAATATATTGCCTGGTAATTACCAGCGCACAAAAATTCCTGTCAGGCAACACTGAGACATGCGCAAACAACAGGAGTAGAAACAGAAGAAACAAAGATGGCGCATCGCTCTCCTAGTAGGTAGGTCAGAACAATATTTTTTTTCTATCATGTTACACATGTCCTTATGACACTTATTTTTCCACACGGTTTTGGAAGTTCTGGATGCAAATTAATCAAGAAAACTCCATATTAAAAATATGTAACACCATACAACAGAAGGAGCACTTGTGTTACCAAATGATTTTCTCGAAATCGAACATCTCGATTGTTTTTCAAAAAAGATCTTAAATGTTTGTCATACCTCCCTACACCTACCATAAAAAAATTAATTTGGGACGATACTGGGATCGTGAGATATAAAATATTTTCGTTATATACCTGAGGGAGAAAAGTCATTAGCGGTACACATTAAGATGATAAAAAAAAGAAACCCTTCGGTAAAGTTTTTTTTTTTTTTGGGGGGGGCACTTTAGCTAGTAATTAATGGCTTCGTCCCGTCTCGAGCTGTTAATGCTAAGTTTCTAAATTCCGCAAACAGCCGTGCCCAGTGGGGATTCGAACCCGGAACCCTGGAGTTGCTAGCCTCTAGCCTCAGTCCGAACGGCTTCCAAGGTTGGCTCCGTATGAAGAATTTAAATTATTTACGAGCGTTAGCGTTAGGCATCTATGTCTCAGGGTGGGATTGGGAGGGGAAAGGATACAGTAAGAAGTCGGACCAACCAGATATTTGCCTGGTGCGACTGACGAGAAACAATAGCTTCTCATTAAGAATATTATTTATTATTTGAACCCGGACCAGGATTGATATCCTGGGAATTTGAAACTGAGGATTCGGATATGATACTTCGAACCGGGTGCCTGGATATGAATCCTGAAACCGGATACCAGAATCCAGGATACGAGTACCCGGTTCCAAGAACCAGATCCGAGTCCTCAGTTTCTATTTCCAAGATAGGAATCCGGGTCCCGGTTCCAATATTGCGTGCCCGAATAGGATCCATGTGTTCATCCATATTATATACCAGTTCGTAATAAAATAAACTTAATGTGGACATAGGATTTTCCTCAGTCACACTAGCTGAATATCGGGTTATTATTTTGAACTTAAGCTCTGACCAATTTCTTACTGCATCCTTTCTCCTCCCTATCCCAGCGTGAGCCATAGATACCTAACACTAAAGGTCATAAAAATTCAAATTCTTAATACGAAGCCAACCTTGTTAGCCGTTCGGTCTGAGGCGTCAGCTAGCCGCTCGAAGGTTCCGGGTTCTAATCCGGATTAGGGCACTGATGTTTGTGGATTTTAGAAACTTAGCAGCTCGAGACGGGCCGAAGTCATTAATTACTAAAATGACTCAAAAAAACAGACTTTACGAAAGTTTTTTTTTTTATCTTAATGTGTAACGCTAATGCCTTTTCTTCCGCAGGCATATAACGACAATATTTTATATCTCACGGTCTCATTATCGTCCCAAATGAAAATTTTCATGGTAGGTGTGGGGAGGTATGATTGACATTTACGAATTTTTTGAAAAAATTGAGATTTCCGATTTTGAGAAATCAAATTTTATTATTTTCGGGATACAAAATTTTATGCAATCCTATCAAGTGTCATATCAAATGAAAGCTTATTACAAGATCTTTAAAAAAATCCCCTCTCCGAGCTTTCTAGCACCAACCATTGCTGAGTAATAAGAAGCTTTGTTAAGAAAAATGAAAGTTTCTTGTGATTTTTGAACTTAGAACGAAAACCAATGAGCAAAAAAAAAATTGAAAATAATAATAATAATAATTTTTAATGTTCTCCACAGCTACTACAGGGTGCCCATAAGCAGGGAAAATCAGGAAAGTCAGGAATTTCAAAATTTGTCAGGAAAATGATTAAATTGAGGTCAAAAGTCTGGAAAAAGTACAAAATCTACCACTGCGTCAGGAAATTTTCCCTCACTCTCGTATCTGTGTGAAGGTGCTAGAACACCATTTTCACAAAGCTTTGAAACACATCTCCAGTACAAGCAAGAAATTGCCAGGATCGTTGATTTCTGTGCTTCCCTTGTTTCAAACAACCAAAAATACTTATCACCGTGGAAAGTGGTAAAGTTGAGTTGGATATTTTCCCACGGAAATGCTACAGTTGAGGGTTGTTTCTCAATCAACAAATCTGTTCTTACTGAAAACCAATGTGAACAACAATAATAGCACTGAGAAGAGTGCATAATGCTCTTATCAATTGCAAAGGAATCCGTAGTATTGTCAGCACAAAAAATGCTCACATATGCACGATCTGCTTGGAGGCAATATGAAGATTATCTGAAAACACAGCGTAATGCTAAGAAAATAGAAGATGATAATTCTGTAAAAAAAGAAAGGTCATGAATGAAATAAAGAAACTGGAAGATAAGCAAAAGAAGTTGAGAGAAAAATCTGAAATGGAGCAAGACGAACTTTCTCGGAGAATCAAACTTTTGCGGAAGTTGCAAAATTAACATCGTTGAAACTTCCGTTTTGGTTCTGGTGATATTGTTTAATTATTGTAACAGTCTAGTATCTATTGCTTAAATTCATAGAATTATTCATATAAATATGTAGTTTTTAGCATTTTTTGGGGTTATTTTAATCAATACCTTTGCAAAATATTTAGGTAAAAACTTTGTTCCTGTAATTTTATTATATTTTGAATTGTAAAGCAGTAATAAAATCATAAAATTTGCTTCTCAGGTGAGAGTTGGGCAGCTATGGGGCTGGTGGAGGCTGCATAAAAAAGGAAACAAAATATTTTATAAAAGTTAAAATTGGATAGTCTGAGAGTCAGGAATGCTTTAAAAATCTGGTCAGGAAAAGTCAGGAAATGTCATGAAATTTAAGTTCACAAATTTTGTGGGCACCCTGTACTAGCAGTAAACCAAAAATCATAGAAATTTGTCAGGGTGAGGTAGAAAAGGTGTGTTGAATTGAGATGGAATGACCCCGGAGTGTCGGAAAGAGTACGTCTTGTGAGTGACTGGATGTACGGTCAGACTGGGATCAAAGATAGGACAGGTTCTGCAGCGAAGTCTGTTCCACTTGCCAGGTTTGTAAGGAGGGGCGGAATTGGTTCTGTTCTGGTGAGAACCATGTTGAGATTCGGAGGTCTGCGGTGTACTATTTTGGGGCACGCCGGGAAGACCTTTTCAGTTTCAGGTGACGCAGTGAGTATGGGGTGCGCCAGTTTGAGGAGCTTTTGGAAGGCCTGAAGGGTGGGGTGGTATTGGGTGAGAAGACTGGGAGCGGAGGGCGCTCCGAGGGGATGTCGGTTCGAGTTAGGGTGATTTCTGGCACGGTCCAGTTGTTTACGGATGAGATGTTTGGGATATCCACAGTCAGTGATAGCTGAGGAGAGGGTACTGAAATAATTTTGGAGCAGGTGATCAGGGAAACAGATGTATGAGCCCCGGACAGCAAGAGCGCATGGAAGAGATCGTTTTGTATGGTACGGACGGGAGCTGTTGAAATGATGATACTGCGTACTGTTGGAAGGTTTGATGTGAACGCCTGTCTCAGGTCGATTGTTCTTGAGCCAAACATCCACATCAAGGAAAGTTGTGTTCCCTGGAGAAGAACCAAGTGAATTCGACGGAAACGGTGCAGTTAAGGTTTTGCAGAAATGTTTCCAGTGATTCTTGTCGATAAAGACAAGATCGTCGATAAAGAAAATATCGTCGATATATCGAAGCCAGATGAAAGGGTTGAGAGGTGTGAATATGAAATATTGGGTCTCCAGACGTTCCCTTGAAAAGGTTGGCGTAAGAAGGGGCCATGCGAGTGCCCATGGCTGTGCCTTTGATTTGCAGTAAGTAGTTATTCTCAAATGTGAAGTTGTTCATGGTGAGGTCAAACTGGGCGAACTGAAGCAGAAATGGTGTACTGGGTTTACGAGGACTGGGGTGTTCGTTGAGGAAGTGTTCAAGGGCAGCGAGACCCCATGGGTATGGGGAATGTTAGTATACAGTGACGTCACGCCGACTGTAACTAAGGTTGTGTCAGGTGGGAGAGGATCAGATATAGAATGTATTGTGGAGAGGAAGTGGTTGGTGTCCTTGATGTGGGGGAGAGCCTGGACACACGGTTGGAGATGGTGGTCAAGGAAAGCGGAGATTTATTCAGTGGGAGAGCTAATACTGGAAACGATGGATCTGTCGGGATTACCAGGTTTATGGATTTTGAGAAGTAAGTAAAATTTATGGGTTTTGGGATTATCAGGATATAGTGGAAGGCGACAGCCTCTTATGGGATCCATGCTCTTGGAGGTAGGTGAGGATGGGGGAGAAACGATGATTATATTCCATCATGGTCGGTAAGCCGGAGGAAAAGAGATCGTTAGGAAGACAGAGACGACGTTGGGAGAATAACATTAGAAGGGATCTTCGAGAAGTAGGTGTCTGTGATGAAAATTGGCTTGATCTTGCTCAAGATAGAATCGTATGGAAAACGTTTGTTACTGCGGCGATGAACTTGTGAGTTCCGTAAGCCATAGAGTGAGTGAATTAGTTTATATTGGGGATTCATGCATTTGGATTCTTGGCTGTGGGTCTACTCGTTTTCCCTTTCTTTTCTATGCAAATTGTGGGAGTTGTTGGTTGGAAAAAAGTTTTTATATATTAGAAGTTTCTGTTTAGGTGAAAGACAATGTTCACTTTTCAGAATGTTTTGTTTGTTGTAAAAAGGACCGGTGATTTTATGCTGCAGTTTACTTCCTAAGATTTTTCAACATTTCTATAGTGTCCCTCCTGAAAAGTCTTGGTGGCGCTGTCTGCTCATTACCCTCGAGTGTTCTTTGCCTTTAGGGAATAGGCGTATCGTTTTTTGGAGTTTTGTTGGTTGGCTATAGCTTCCTCTTCAGAAAGTATACGCGACAATCTTGGCTTGTTGAACCACTTTCTTTGTGGACTCAGAATCAAATCGGGCTTTGCACCTTTACAAGGTGAATTCTCTCTCTTCGTCCAACTTCGATACTAACTGTGTAGTGGTTGGTGACCCCTCGTTGATACTTAGTTCTGCTCTCCTCGTCTCTGGTATTCTCTTCGAAATTCTGCTTTCCTGATCTCTGACTCGTAGTGTTGAGCAAGGTGCCGTTTATATAACAGCTTGCGCAGTGTTCTGCAACACTATTCCTGGATTAGATGTTTTCTGATTTTAATCATAGTTTAAGAATATTATTAAACTTACGTTGTTATAATGCGTGATGAAAATATTAACTCAAGAACTAGCTCCGAATTTGCCTTTACAATTTAAAAACATTATTCGACAACCAGAGACCTTCTTTGATGTAATACAACAAAATTATACTAATTTTAATACTCTAGCACATATTAAAGTAGCATGAAATTTTGTTTTCTCTTTAAAATAATAATAATAATAATAATAATAATAATTTTCCACTCGTCTCGCTCCCCCACCCCCCTCGTGGAATTGAGATAGCCGTCATGAATTTTCTGAATGTGCACTACCATCTAAATAAAACTATATCACTCACATTATTTCTTCACGGAACTACACACGGAAAGTAGTTCTCTTTTTTTTTTTTTTTTCAGGACTTGAACCCCTCCTTTTTCCCTTCCATAAACGAACCAGTGCTGTCTGTTACTTATGCTCAGTCACGTATCTAGAAGTTGGATTCCAGAGGGGTCCACGGGCTTGCGGATGAATATAAAGTTTATCTGGGTATTAAATGTGCGGCGACTAATTACGACTAAAATTAAACTAATTCTGCATTTTACCGTGAATTTAGGGAGTCCGGAGCCCCAGATCCACCCTAAATACGTTCCTGTCTCTGCCCTTATTTCACTTGCACTTCATATTAAAAGCAATTTCTTGATTTAAAAAAAAAAAAAAGTCGCTGAAGTTTATAAGCAATAAAGAAAAAAAAGCTTCCTCCACATTTTATTTAAGTTTGTATAATTATTTACTTAAGCCATTTTCGTGATGTTTCACTTAACACGATCAAATATGAAATTATATATTTTCACACTTTTAGAAATTTCTCCCATTTGCTCCCAATTCGCGAAACTGAGATGGTCAACATCAATTTTCTCAGTGTACACTACCATCTGAATACAATGGCATCGCTCGCAATATTTCTTCACGAAATTGCACACGGGATTTTAAAATCAACTAGTAAGGAAACGCACTATGTTTTTAAAACTTGTTTCGTAGACATAGATTCAGATCTCGGGACCGAACATGTTGGTTCAAGTTTTCACTGGTCCTTCAGTGTTATCAGACGAATACAAAGACTGTATGATCTGACTAGGAAAAAATAAAACTGTATGATCTGACGGGATTTAGATACTGGAAAGTTAATGAATGTAAAGTTTTTGTTTTTTTTAATAGTTACAGGCTTGGATATAATGTGTGTGGGTGTGTTTTTGATGCTTTTTAACTTAAAATTGTTTCTGTAATCGTCCAGTTTATTTTCAGTTTCTAATGAAGGCATTTCCCTCAAATTTTAGTATTTGAAGGTGGTTTAAGTCAGCATCTTGCAGCATTTTCTGAGGGGGAAAGAGATGCATGGTTGCATTCCATTCAACTAGCTAGCTATGATAGTATGAAGTCTCAGTTGCTAGCTTTGCAGCAGCGATTGGAATCGAAGAAGAGTCAAGATCTGTATATAGATGTTCAGAGTTGGAGAAGTTTTAAAGGCCATACAATGGGTAAGTTGTTTGTAGGACTTAAATAACTAAAACATTGTCCAAAAGTCTTTATTGCCGATTTATGAACATACTAATTTATTTGTTAACTTCTAAACAGATTCTTTATTCAACGGTGTTAGTTCTGTTAGATTACTAGCCCGACTTAATTTCTAGTACTTGGTTTTCCATTTTCGGGTATCTTCCAGTAGTTTCACTCCGTTCAGGACACACATTCTATTTTCACTGGTGGTTTTAGCGTGTATTCCGAGATAAATTCATATATGATCAGGATGTCGACGTCATACACCGACAAACTTAGAGGGTTAATCGTATATTTAAAAAATTAGTAAGAAAGCCGTAGCTATGGTTTGGAAATTCAGCATCGTTTCAGAGCTACATGCTTCCTAAAGCGTGTAGAATTTCCTGTACTACTCGTACTAAGAGTAGAGCTGATACTACATGCTATCAAAGACTTCAAACTTGCTTTACGCAGAAATGCATATTACAAAAGTGCACAAGGGATTCCTCAGAGTAACTAGGCTATTCTTTGAAATTTGAGAAACTAAAAGTAGAACGAAATGATTATGCATAAAACGACTCTGTATGAGTAAAGATGATGTACGCAATCACTGCCACCCAACTGGGCAATGACATTCTCTCTAATTGATGATAAATAAATAAAACATTCATCGAATGTATGTATTTCTAACACCGGATTGTTAAGCAACCAGGCATATTTTTTTTAAAGTTGTTCAACATATGGAATCTGTTTAAGACACAGACTTGCGCAAATGAACTTTTATTATTTGTTGGAGAGTGATCCAAGATGTTGATCTTTCATGTTCGAGGAGTAAGCATGCATATATGGTGTAGTAAAAAGTAATCCATTATTTTTGCATGACATTGAAGGCTTGACTTACCATAGTTAGAATGATCCGATTTAGGTCACATATGCGCCGTTTTGTTCGATAACGTGTTGCCATTTGGAAGGTAATATCATGATGCCTCTCTCATAGAAGCCCTTGTCCCTATTGGCAAAAAATTGAGACAGTCGATGTTCACAAGCCTCTCTTGAAGCGAATTTTGCACCAGCAAACGTGTTCGCCATGGACAGGAACAGATGGTAATCACTCGATGCCAGGTCCGGACTTTAAGGTGGATGCATAAGAACCTTCCAACCGAGCTCCCGGAGCTTCTGGCGAGTCACTATCGATGTGTGTGGCCTGGCGTTGTCCTGGTGGAACACAATGCCTCTCCTATTGGCCAAAGCTGGCCGCTTCTGGGCGATTGCTGCCTTCAGACGGTCCAATTGTTGACAGCATAGTTCCGAGTTAAGGGTTTGGCCGTAGGGGAGTAGCTCATAGTAGATAATTCCCTGCCAATCCCACCAAACACACAGCAAAACCTTCCTGGCCGTCAATCCTGGCTTGGGCACCGTTTGCGCCGGCGCACCGCGCTTCGACCACAACCGTTTTCGCGTGACGTTGTCGTAAGTGATCCACTTTTCATCACCAGTCACCAACCGCTTCAGAAATGGGTCGCTTTTGTTGCGATTCAGCAGCGATTCGCAGATGGAAATTCGGTCCATGAGGTTTTTTTGCGTTAACTCGGATGGCACCCATACATCAAGCTTCTTTGTGTATCCAGCCTTATGCAAATGGTTCCACACGGTTTTTTGTGCAATGTTTAGCTCTTGGGCAATCGAAACAGTGCTTACATGACGGTCGGACGCGACAATGTCCATGATTTTATCGACATTTTCGACACTTGGCCTTCCAGTGCGTGGTACATCTTTGACGTCAAAATTACCGGAACGGAATCGACGAAACCAAAATTGCGCGTGATTGGCTGTTACAGTATCAGGACCATAGACACTATTACCCTTTTCCCCTGCATTTTCAACACATTTCGACCCACGATCCCACCTTGTACTTACACGCTATACAGTTATTATTATTTCAAGTTCCGGATATCTACGCGCTACAGCAGTCAGTTGTTCTCCAGTTTTGATGTTTTGTCCGATACGTGACGCCACTGTCTCTTCAAACTTGTACTTTGTGAACACATGAACTTCGCTATCTTCCTCTCTACTTGAAAAAGTGTGAATACACGAAATATAGTGACTTTTTTTGTGTGTACATGTGAATATGTGTGATCTAGTGCGTTAGTGAGCTGTAAGTAATCCTTTTTTTTCTCCTTCATTTGTCTAAAATTTACCTTATATACATATATATATATATTGTAGCCTCCTTCTACCGGGAATCGAGGAGGATAAGTATCATCCTGCCATTCGCTTGATGCGACTGAGAATTCTTACATTAAAGATACGAATACAGGATGTACTCCGAGGGTTAATTAGTAGCTACAGGAAAGCAAATACTGAAAGGAGTGACACTAGGCATGGATAAATGATAAAATAGCGAGTACACAAATTGGGGATTTATTGCCCTTTCACAAATTACGGGCTTAATCACAGCGGACGGACAGAATGGATCCCACCAACGACCATGAATAACTAATCCAATACATTCTAATCAGAACTCCACTTACGCAGAATCCGGTCAGACGAGAATGGGTCGTCGCTCCAACGGCGGACTTCCAAATCAGAGAGGAACGTCTTCCTGAACTAACTGGCCTGCTAGCTCAACAACGAAGCCCAGACGTTGAACCTCCAGGTCAACGAATGGTACAATAGTAGCCCAGGGCCCGCAGATTGGCAGACCTAGATGGATAGATCGACGGGCAGAATGTCCTGCCTAGATGAGAAGGATCGTCTATGATAGAATCGAAGTAGAGCCTGATAGTCTCGTAGTTCGTCCACACTCTCAGTTCTCTCTTCTTCCTCGTTCCTCACTTGCCTCCGTATTTATGTCTGCCCAAGAATTGTTGGAATTTCTTCCTGGTTGGAGTGATGAACTGTGGTATGACAATACAAATTATTTTCCGTCTGGGGATTTCAGTGGCGTTCTCCAAAGTGTGTTACCTACCCCTCTGTCCACAATATATATAGCATAGCATAGCATGTAGACTCCAGGATTGGTAAAACTTCGGTAAACTTTATATTTATATTGGTCAGTCTAGTAACTTTGGACTTTTGCCCGTTACGATTCGCCCTTTAGCCATTAAAATCCACACCGATGGCCCTGCCGGGACTCGAACCCGGGACCTTCGAGTCGTTGGCCTACCGCCGTAGACCGCACTGCTCATATTGAAAGAAAGAACATTATACCATATGTTACCTACAAGCCATAACAATAACCTAAGCTAACCTATATAACTAACCATAACCTCCTGATATTGCTGCTGGCTTACATAATCATAAAACTCTACAAGAAGGTCATTTGATGTACATTTATTTATACCTTCAAATGTTGACACATACAGGCGATTTTGTTCTTCTGTCCATTGAACATTCATGATGGAAGATACCCTTTCCACGTTAGCATAAGACTCACGAACACTAAGGATGAATTCACAGTCACAAGAACAAAAAACTGGACAAACAGGCATTTTTCGGGACAGTTAATTTTTCAATTGAAAACCGGGTTGACTGACAACTCTAATTATAGGTATAAAAACAAGTAAACTTGCAAGTTCTGTTAATCGATTTTTACGGTATATCCATCCGGGAAAAGAAACTGTCCCATTAAAAAAGAAGTGTCGGGATATGGTAAAGGAAAGAATGTTGGAAGTAATCGGCCAATACTTAGTAGGTATAATCGCGGCATTTGTGTGGTATGACTGCGGTAAAACCATGGAATACCTAAATTAGAATGGGCGGCTCCTTGTACCGTTCCTACGACCTTCTGATTGCTAAGCCAACGCTCTAGCAACTGAGCAGTATTGAGTAAACTCAGCTTTGAAGTGAGTAAAGCTCAACTCAAACTCAATTCGCAAAAACTGAGCTAAATATTAAAAATGAGCTTGTTCAAACTAACGTTTAGTTGCATATAAACTTACGCACAATTCACTCTTACTTCTGTTATTTGCAACGATCGAATGATCAGAGTTCAATTGGTAAATTGTTGGTTTCCTTTTTGGAGAGTTCTGGATTTTGAATCCAGAAACTTTCGCAGGATTTTTCTAAGCTATATTAGGTTAGTCAGCATAGTCCCTTCAAACTAAACTAGGGACAACTTCTTTCTCAAATCCTTCTCCCCTCCCCTATTCCGATTTAAAGTTAAGTCAGGGATTGCGCCATAATTTTAAGTTTGAAGGAATGTAAAGTCAAAATTGGGAGGGTGCAAGTCTAGTTTTGCAAGGTATCTAGCGCTTTTTGACCGTAAAAAATTCAAAGTTGGGAGTGTCTTCGAGGAAGTGGGAGATGACATCCCCCACAGGGGGTCTGGCGGAATTATTGTAGTAAATGCAATACAGTTCAACGAAATCCTGAAATTATTATGTTCAAATTTCAATTTTCAATTAGAATTTATTTATGGCCTTTTGGCATCCTTTGCTCAGGTCGGAATAGGGTAAATAGAAGATGAGGGAAGGTATCGGGCAGGGAATCATCCTGGTATTCGCCTGGTGAAGCTGAGGGAAATCTTGGAAAACATCAGACTGTAACAGCGTCACCAATGTATGTAGAAGTCCAAATATATTAAAGTAGACCGGTTGTATTCTAGTATTTCCAGGGAAGGAAAACAGATTTCGAGGGTTTCTGCCAGAGGAATTTTATGGTGAATGGATTGCCATAATTGAAAATAATCTGATGTATCAGTGCTATTTAATCCAAAGTAATCAAGAAATTTAGCGTGTGACCAGATGACATAATTCGAATGAGTTTTTTCAACAGGTATTATTAGCGGCTATTGTATTATAAGACAAAAACTGTCATTCACGGGTATTATAAGGCAATAGTTTTCATGCTGCTATTCTTATTTGAAAATCAAGTACAAAGCAACTGAGATTCATCTGTGATAATTATAGCGGAAACATTACTCAATATACAAAGTTCAAGTTATTATTAGATAATCTAGCGAAGATAGCGTCCGGTTCCACAAACGCAGAGAGTGCTCTCCGTAATTTGAGCAGGGGCACTTGACAGTAAATGTGGAAATTGTACAAGAATATTAAAAAATGGAATATAATGTGTGGACTATAAGCAATTCTTTCATTTCGGTAAGTGCAGTGCAATTAAAAAAAAAAATAATCGAAGCCGTTAATTTGGGTATGTAAAGGTTGTTCCTATACAAGGCAAATGATCGGACATCTGCCAAATAACCTTCAAATAAGTGTTGAGTCAATAACAAATATCTATGAGGAACTGTCTAACCTAAAGAAGATAGTTGAAATATTAGGTCAGGATTTATCATCACTACAACAACGTGGCTTGTGTGACTGTGGCGGCCAGCGAGTTTCCAATCAAATACAGACCCCTATTGCTGCAACAACGAATACATGCTCTTGGAGTGAAATTGCGGAAAGAAGATCATGTGCAGTTAATAATGTCCCTAGTGTAAAAAACTTCCCTCGCAATACATTAGTTCCGGCACCCTCTACTTCGCATAACAACAATAACAATATTGCAACTATTGAAAAATGTTCTAGCTCTAATCAATGTACACTCAGTGAATGATAAAATGAGCGGTCTCTTTCAAAGCCCAAATTACAAAATTGTTTTCCACTGTAAGAAACGTGTTAAGAATAAGCCATTCGTCAACAGGTAAGTTCCTTTACAAAACAGACTCAATTTTCTTTGTCGTAATCTATTTATTTGTTATTTATTATAATTTTTATAAAACCCACTTGTTGGTCTCTAAAAAAAATAAGTTCTGATATGAATTATGTGGCAACGTCGCAAAACACGAGTATCCACTCTGCTGTTTTAAAATACTGATTTAATAGTTACACCAGTTCCTACAGCTACTAGCTTCTCCGGTCTGAGCCTAAAATACCTAAAAGCAATAAATACATTTTAAGAAAATCGACTAGCCTCTACTGACAAGCATTCTCTGTGGTTAAATATATTAAAGAAAGTTATTATTTCACTGTTATTGGTCATAAAATAAATTTAATACAGCGATATCAGCACGTTCGTAATCAGTAGCGATGAAGTGTTGCTTATTCTCACTTGGGACGTTAAATTCCTTCTTTTTTTTTTTTTTTTTTTAAATTTTTCCCAAATTTATTTTATATGTTTTTCTTTTTAAAAAAATCTACAAAAAAACCTAAAGGAAAAATAGATCATTGATATATGAAACACTGAACATTAAACAAAAGGGTGCTTTATATAATTTTTACTTTGTTTACATTTGAACAAGAGTTTAGCTCAAAGCTTCTTTTATCATCATGATTCGTAGCCGAGGTTGTAGCGTCGTGTTCATTCTTGATTTCTTTCTTTTGGTCCATAAAGCTGACAAAGTTGGTTCGAACCCTACCCACAGAGGCCAATATTTTAACTGCATTATACTTTTTCTACATAGCTTCGTCATCCATGTCGGTGTTACATAGACGTATCAATATTAAATTTTCCTAATATACGCATAAAGAAATATATATATATATATATATATATATATATATATTTCACAGCCATATTCAATCCACTACAGGATGAGGTCTCTCCCGGAGGAAGGAGTTGGTCTACTGCTCCAACGCTGACCAGACATGGGAGAGGAGAGCCGAAGCTCACAACACTGTGATCGCCACTGTCTTTTATTCACAGCAGCTCCCCAATTGTCCTCACGATGCTGGGTAAACACCGTTACCGACTAGGCTTCAGTGCGAGCGGCCCGGGTTCGATTCCCGGTGGGGGCTGAAAATTTCGGTGTTGACCCAGTGATGACAATTGGGGAGCTGCATGAAGACAGTGGTGATCACAGTTGAGAGCTTTGGATCTTCTCTCCCAACACGTCTGGTCAGCGGTCGGGAGAGGCTACATCCAGTAGTGGATTGAAGTAGTATATGACTTTGAATTATATATATATGTAACATATAAAAGCATTCGGTTACACGCGACTATAACTACCAGTCTAGATATACACCAGTCTGAAGCAGCACAGTTGCTTTGCAATTGGCACAACTCTATTCACAAGAAACATTCTGCACAGTATTCGTGGTTGCGTTCTAAGAATAGTTCTCTACTTTACCTTCAGAAATGGAAGGAAAATATACGTAATTTTAACTACAAAGTTGCAGAAGTAATGTTTTCAACATTTGAAAAATTATTTTTCTGGGATTTGTTTTTCTCTTAAAATGTATTTCCCAGAGCAGAGCAATTTCCCAAATCGCGTGATTTATGTATTCCGCGTAATGTTCAGATTGCATTGACTTACGGTAATTTATCTGATGGGATGTCCCCTTGTAGTGAAATACCAAGTAACTTAGTTCCTAATGGAGAGAATTTTTTAGTGCAAGACAGAAACATGCTACTAAATACGTGAACACCAGTTGTTCCAATGTCGTTAGTGCATTTAAATTTTATTGTACAAGGGTTGGGCAATAAGCTTGATTTCTTAGCTGTGCTACTTGAGGAGGATTTGAAAAATGTTCATGCTTTGTTTTACGGAACACTGGCTTTCTGCAGGTTAAACTAGTGCAGTTGTCCAGTTGTCTAATTATAAGTTAGCTGCGAATTTTTGTAGAACAACTAGGCAACAGGGTGGAGTATGTATCTTTGTAAAAAATGATCTCAATTTTGAAGAAATTGATGTAAGTAAATATTGTTCTGAGCACCACTTCGAAATAGAAGCCATTTCCATCGAAACACTATGTATACTTTGCATCTATAGGTCATCATCTGGAAACTTAAATATATTCTTTAAAAATATTGAATTTGTCCTTGAAAGCATGTACAAGAAATTCGGCATGTTTTTAATATGTAGGGATATTAACATTGATTAATTGTGTAACTCAAAACAGAAAGATCAACTTCAAAATATTTTAGATTCGTTTGGGTTAAGCTTTATACACCTGATAGGAATTTCAAGAAAATCGTATAGCTTCACGTTGTCGATCCTAATACCCCTGGTAATTATCACAGGGACATGGACTATACGTTGGAAAGCTAATGGAACACAGATTCCAACGAGGTAACTTTTGTGCCCCCCCCCCCCCCCAGTGCTCAACCAGTAGAAGAATAAGAAAATTAAAAAATGGAAAATATAATTTTTTTGAACTTTGTGGGGGGGCTGGCAACACTGTATTTTGTCGTACGCAAGAAAAAAAATCTCACACATACACCAGACATTGGGAACAATCATATTAAAAAAATGAAGGGTGTAGGCGCAACAGCAAGGGAGGAAACAATTCGGAACCTACGAGAATCACCCTCTACATATTTTTCGATGGAGTTTGATCTATCCTTACGTTGGCAGTCCTAGCAACACCCCTAATTGTCACAGTGACATGAACGATACCTCGTTGGAAAGCTTATGGGACACATATTCCAACGAGATAACTTTTGTGACCCCTTTGTCCAACCCACAAAAGAAGAAGAAGAAAATAAAAGAAATATTTTTTACATTTGTGGAACTATGGCAACACTGTTATTTATCGTACGCAAGAAATATTCTCACATATACGCCAGACATTGGGAACAATCATATAAAAAATGAAGGGCGGGCGAGGTATCGATCATGCCTCTGTGACAATTAGGGGCGTCGCTAGGGCTGCCAACTTCAGGGTAGACGACAGTCCATCGAAAAATATACAGGGTGCTTCTCGTATGTAGGACGTTCAGAATTTTTTTCTTCCTTGCTATTGCACCTACGCCCCTCAATGTTTTATATGATTGTTCCCTGGCTGGCGTACATGTGGCAATATTTTTTTTCGGCGTAGGGAAAATAACAGTGTTGCCACAGTCCCACAAAATGTAAATATATGGTTTTCTGTTATAAGAAAATATGCACTGAAAAAAGATTGTAATTTCCATACCCCCCCCCCCCCCCCCCAATTCACCCCTCGCAAGCCCAATGGCCATGTACAAGGTAACACTAGTTAGTATATTCATTTATCTCTACCAGTTTTTATGCTTGTAGCTCCTTTGGGGGGAGGAGTTCCCCCCCATATGCTGAGGGGGGAGGGGAAACTAAAATTCTGATATCTTTTAAAAAAAATGAAAACTTTCTAAGTTTAATGAAAAAATATAATCATGATAAAAGTTTCATATTATATTATAATGTCCATAGAACAATCTACAAAATTTTTATAAAAGGTGCCAAAAGGTTATATTGTAGCAGGTTAATGAATTGAGCGGAAAATAAAACTAAAATGGCATGGAAAATAATTGCTTTTCTTTGAGACATTTAGAAGTAGTGTTTCCCAATGATGAAATATGTACCGACCCTGTTAAAATTGCGGAACATTTTAACGATTACTTCAGCACCATTGCTAAGAACCTGGTACAGTCACGTCCTATACCCCCTGAGCCTACTACTGGAAAACTTTGTCAAATATCTTTGATTAATGGCTCCTTCTTTGTAACACCCACCACTCCACATGAAATAATACAAATTGTGAATCGCTTTAAAAATAAAATATCAGCAGGTAAGGATGAAATTCGTGAATTTATTGTAAAGAGATATATCCACGCTATTGCTCTTCCGTTAGCATTGATTATTATTAATGAATCCTTCTCACAAGGCATTTTTCCAGATATACTGAAAACATCATTGTCAAGCCGCTTCTCAAAACAGATCCTAAAAGTAATCTTTCAAACTACAATTCTACTTCTCTTTCATCCAAGTTTTCTAATGAGTAAAGGAATGCTCTCATATTTAAACTCTAATAACATTATATCAACTTCTCAGGATGATTTCCAGAAAGACAAATCTACTCAAACTGCCTTAGCTGAACTCATAAAGGATAGTAAAGTTTATCCCTTTGCAATCTTCTGTGATCTAAGTGAGGCGTTTGACTGTGTTGATTACTCATTATTACTAAGAAAACTTGAGCAATATGGAGTAAGAGGTACTTCTACTGAATGGTTTAAGTCATATCTTAAAAATAGATCTCAAATAGTAGAAGTTGCTTATACTAGGAAATCAACTTATTGCAAAACTACTTCGAGGCCCAGATCGATGGAAATTGGTGTTCCACAAGGTTCAGTCTTGGGGCCATTAATTTTTCTGATTTACATCAATGATCTCCCTATCAATATATCAGAAGGTAAACTAGTTCTGTATGCAGATTATACCAATATCATAATCAAACATAATAATATAAATCAATTGCAAGAGAACATCAACGCTTTCAGCTCGAACAATGGTTTTATCACAACAATTTGCTTCTCAACATAGCAAAAACAAAATGTCTTTATTTTTTCATATATCTTCCAACTCCTACACCTTATCCATAATTAATCACAAATGACCACATCACGGAGTGTGTTGAATCAGTTAAATTTCTCGGCATGCAAGTTAACGAGGTTTCTTGGTGCAAAGACATTACTGCACTATGCGCTAAACTTTCAACCTCTGTTTTTATTATCCGATCTTTGGTTATGATTTTGGATAAACAAACCATATTTTCTCTATATTATGCCATATTCTACTCTCAAATAAAATACGGTATTGCTTTTTGGGGGTCTTCTCATAACTTACAAGGAAACCTTACGAACCAGGTTCCGGGGATTTTCGCCCGACTGGTTCCAAAAGAGAGGGGACAGGGTAGGAAGTCAGAATGTGAGATTATTTTTTTCGGAGCAGGTATTTGAGAGGCAGGAGAACGGGTTAAGGGTGAACTGGTGCTTCGGTCCAGTAAAACTGTACCCGTTTCCTTTTGCCAGTTTCTCATAAACGAAAGCAGAGAATGAAGTGTAACTTGCCATGATTATAGGTAATGCTGTACTACACTAGAAGCGACTAGTGTGAAGTACCGTCAGTGTTACCAGCTGTAGACATTCGCAGTGTTGCCAGAATATTAAAAGCCCGAAAATATCGGTGAAGGCAGGCACTATAACGATGAAGTCAACGTCATTTACTGACAAAGTATAGTTTATTCTAGTGCTGTGTACTACTTCGCCAGTACTATTGTAATAAGCACAAAAAGAAAGCAAAATAACACAAAACAGCAGTGATGCGAATTACAAATGAAATCAAGATATTAGTTGAAAATATATTATAATTGATCATCAAATGCTGTTAGGTGCATTGTTATAGGCACTCGCTCTCCTCTCTTCTCTCTTTCCGTTTTCAGTGGACACGTACGCTAAAACGAAGTTCTTTCCTACTATCTTGCTTTCACTTTTCCTTTGCTATGTCTATAAAAATATTTATGGGATGAAATATTACAATTCTTGTGGAGTGCTGATAAACCTGTTGTTCATTTTTATAGGGATTCTAATGTTTTCTTTTATTTGTCGTTTCAGGATGAATCCGAAAGTGGTCATTCGCCTGCTGGTTCAGAAATTTGGCACATCTGATGACGCACCATCCATTGCAGATCAGGAAATGTTCGACCAGATGTGTGCCGAGTTAATGGATGAACGAGTGATCGTTGAGCGGTATGAATCTCTAACATATGAGGACGCTTCAGACCTGGATGTTGACTCAACTGATCGTGAATATGGTGATGAGGATGTCGACATGACATCGCAAGCCATATCAACGCAACATGTGCCGGAAGTGTCGGATGAAGAAGAAACCCGTCATCTCAAGGCAGTAGCTCATCGTATGTTCTGTCACCGGAAAGAAAGAAGAAAGGAGTCAGCGAACTGTCAGAAGAATACAAAGAACGGGCATTCCAGTACTGGACAAGCACCGTTGGAGGAAAGAGAAGATCTCTGGCATCTGTTCGATCCAAGTTTTCAAAGATCAAATCGATTGGCGTGCTGCAGAACTATGAACGATCGCGAGAAAAGATAACGTCGCGCGTGAAGATGAGTACTATAAACACCAGAGTGTTTGAGCACTTCAAAGAAATGTCTTCACGCAATGCCATAATTCACGAAAGAACAATCAGACAGTGGGCATTGCAAATCAAACGCCAGGTTGATCCATATGATAAACTGAATTTCAAGGCATCAGATTCATGGATTTACTAGTTTAAGAAAAGGAACAGGATCGTCTCGCTATCAATTACTCATAAAGTGTCAAAGACCTGCGCCTCAAAAGAGGAGGATATACAGCGGAAATCAGATAAATTCGTCACAAAAATGAAGTTCTTGTTCATCGAACGACATTTGGTTCCCAAACAGATCATGAACACAGATCAAAGTCGTTTCGAGAAAGAAAAGCATTCAGGACGAACACTTCGACCAATGGGCATTAAACGAGTATATGCAACTGTAGAATCTACGTCGGCAACGACGCACTCATACATGATAATCCTGTAATCTCAATGGACGGAGATCTACATTCTCCGATGTACATGCTTTGTGCAGAATCCAGCCGGAAATTTCCTCAAAGCAAACCAGCTGATCCATCAAATATTATGTCTTATGCTTCTGGCTCTGCTAACATGAAAAAAGAAGATCAGAATATAATTCTGACCGATGTATTCTGGCCAAGTGTGTCTACTTTATACGAATAACCCATGCTTCTACTTCTTGATTCGTGGTCAGCCAATACGGATGAAGTGTTAATCAAATCAACAATTCCAGAAAGCATTAGTGAATTTGAATGGCATTTGATTCCACCAGGATGCACAGGACTCATTCAGCCACTGGATGTCTATTTCTTTCGCCCGTATAAAGTATTTGTTAAGTTCGTGACTGATGCCATTATCGCGACCGAAGAGTTCAACATCTGGCATCGGGACAACTTCATTCGTCTCCAATCCTTCACTCATTATCAGTTTTCGTCCCCAATGTTTCGAAACATGATCAAGTATGCATGGTACAAGTTAGGATATCTGGACGAAGAACCGGAACCATTCAGGATGCCGATGCAGTACTGCTGTGACACTGTTGGCTCTGAAGTTTGTTCAGCAGATCAGTGTAGTTCTTTTTCATTCATGAGATGTGCTCATTGTAACAAGACGTTTTGTCTGAATCATCTACTCATTGACAGTCTGCATATAAATTGCACTTAACTCGAATTTCCTGATGACTATTTCAGGATTCCTGGTTATTTCGCTTATTACCACTGAAATCAAAATAGTATTGGCGAAGTAGTACACAGCACTAGAATAAACTATACTTTGTCAGTAAATGACGTTGACTTCATCGTTATAGTCCCTGCCTTCACCGATATTTTCGGGCTTTTAATATTCTGGCAACACTGCGAATGTCTACAGCTGGTAACACTGACGGTGCTTCACACTAGTCGCTTCTAGTGTAGAACAGCATTACCTATAATCATGATAAGTTACATTTCATTCTCTGCTTTCGTTTATGAGAAACTGGCAAAA